>APFE031500533.1:30724-50391 GCA_000404065.3 Pinus taeda
TATTCAGCTGCCATCTATAGAAGATTTCTCGCCAGAATATTTAGATGAGCTGAAAGAAGATACAATCCTTGACAAAAGGACACGCACTTCAAGGAGGGGCAATGTAGATTATGTTCGGGTTGGTCTCAAAGGCAGCAAACCGAACAAGGCAAAGTGGATGGAGGTGGACAGAGTGAGGGCGTTGTACGTTCACCTCTTTAACAGGTAGTTGAAGGCTTTTGGGGTCCAAAAGCTTCCCAATGGGGAGGCGTGATCAGGGGCTCATGTCCCAAGTGTCGAAAAATGCTCAAAAATGGAAGTTCTCAGAATTGTCTCAAACTTGAACGACCAGATAGATCTCGTCCTCTCGATTTCGGTGCCACAAACGGTTTGAAAAACGGTCATCGTATGTGAAATTTATGTCAAAAACAAAATCGCCCAATAACCCTTAATTTTTGAATTTCAAAATTTTTTTAAAAAAGAATATTCCACGGAATATTCCTTGGAATATTTTGTTTGGGCAGGCCAATCAAAAGCCACCATGTGGCAAGCATGGAGGCCGCCACGTGGCCCAGGATGACGAAATCACAATGGGGGCGCATTGTAATTTTTTTTTTGGCATGGGCAAGTTTCGAACCCATGACCTGCCTGCTACAAGTCCAAAGCCTTACCGTTAGGATACGAGGGCAGTCGTTATTATATGGGAGGAAGAAACTTAATTTGAATTTCAAATATGGTTTAGGTAGGAAGATAAGGGGGCTAGCCCCTAAGGGCCAGCCACCATGCCATATGACCAAGCCCCAGGAACGAAGGGCCAACACCTAACCACTAGCGCCCAATCCAAGGACAAATCGCCCAACCAATAAACATGGCCACATGCACATTTTCAGCCAGCAGTTAAGGTTTAGTTGGCGGATCATTTGGTGGAGCGCCAAATTTGGCGGTCCCGCCATAATTGGCGGAGCTTAACTAAAGTTAGCTGGAGTTTTTTTAGGGGAAACTCGCAGTTGGGAGAAAATGGCCATAACTTTGGCTAGGAAAGGCGGTTTTGGACGATTTTTTTTTTTTGTGGGTATTTTGGACGTTCTGAAGCCATTGGCATAGGTCTTTCAGCCATCAAAGGTCATTTCCATAGGTTTTGGAGCCATGGAAGTTCTAGGAGCCACTAGGGCCCAGTATTGTGAGAACTGTATCAGGTTGTAGGTATCCATTGGAGGTGAACCAACAGTCAATCCTGAAGGATTCATGTGTTCTGAATCCGATTTTACAGTATATTTCACATGTGGAGACTTCTATTCAGCTGTAAATTCATTTTGAGCATTTAATTAAAACGAGGACAGGCCCATTTGGGAGCCTTGGACCCAGCAGGTGTAGTCCAGGAGGGGTGAACTGCTTCATCAACTTCTTTTGCATCTGTGGTTGATTTATTTTGCAGAACAATTTTTTTTTATGTGTTAAACAGTAAAAGGAAATAATTTTGCTATGCTTGAAAGGATCATGAACAGCTGAAAATTTCATTTGTTTCTTTACTGCAAGACATGGGAATCTTTTAAACATGTTTACTAATGAATTGAATACCTTGCAAACCTTTTTCAAGTAGTTTCAAATTCAGATCACATTGCTTGGTAATATATAATTTTCTAACACTAGAGCCTTCAGAGATTGTTTGCTTCTAGGACTAGCATTACACATTCCCATGATTCAGGGAATCCAAAGGACTTAATTCCTTAATCTCTTGAGCTAGAAGCTCCTTTCTTGCCTAACACCAGGAGTCTAGAGGTGCCCAACCTCACCCCTAAGTCCAGACACAATGATTCACCCCCTTTTACGAAGTCCATAATCCATTGCACCAACCATGCAGTAACCACAAGTATCCATTCTATTTTTCCTATGTTGTTGCTCTGGGATGGTCTCTTCCCAAACTGTTACAGGGCTCTAGAGTCGTCTATCTCAATCCAAAACCTTTAGGGGATCCAATATGTTATGGGCTCCATAGATTCCATCCTAACCCAAAACCACTATGGACCTAGCTTGTTACAAGGCTTTAGAAACCTCTGTCTTAACCCACAACCCTTAGCAACACAAGCTGTTACGGGGCTCCATGGATTCTATCTCAACCCATAGCCTCTAGGGACCCCATGTTGTTAGAGGGCTCCAGATACTAGAAACTCAACCCACATCCTCTAAAGATTGAGAACCAAACCCCTTCTTTTCTCTTCAATGCCGCTTGTTGGAAGCTTGAGTTGAATCCTCCTCTCGTTACCACTCTCCATTTGTCTCTGTATATTCTTCTCTCCTCTCCCTCTATGTTATGAATCCTCCTTTGAACCTGTGTCTCTTTCTTTTTCTTGGCCTCTTCCTTGGACACCATTACTATTGCATCCTTCCTGGCCTACAACGCACAGTTCCTTCATAAATTTCTTGTCCCTTTTTTTTGTTCCTTCTGCAGCAACATGGGCTTGCATACTTTATTTTGTAGCTCATTTAATTTCAAGAGCTACTTCCTCAATTCATGCACCATCCACCCTTTAATTGTTTTCCTACATTTCAAGTTTCTTCTCTGCACAAGAAACCACAACATCCCAAGAAAAAGACCTCCTCCCCAGCTATGGAATGTGTGTCCCTTGAATGAGTCCCCTTTTTTATTTCAAATGTTGAAAATATTTACCATACATTTACAATGCAACTTGTACAAGGACTTTGGGCTCTAGAGATTCCATTCTAACCCACAATCTACAGGGACCAAGCTCTTATAGGTCTCCAAAGACCTTTGTCTCAACCCACAACCTTTAGGCACCCAAGTTGTTATAGGGATCCATGGATTCTATCTCAAACGATAGCCTCCAAGGACCCCAAGTTGTTATAGGGATCTAGAGACTAGAAAATCAACCCATAGCCCCGAGGGATCGAGAACCAACCCCCTTCTCTTCTCTTCAACAATGCCTACTAGAAGCTCGTGATGAATCCTCCTCCCATTAAAACACTTCTTCTCGTGTATCTTCTTCTATCCTCTCCCTCTGTGTCTCCTCTCCTTTAGAATCCCCCTTCGATCCTGTGTCTCTCACTTTTTCTTGGCCTCTTCCCTGACCATAATTACTATTGCTTCCTTCCTGGCTTGCAACATACAATCCCTTCATACATTTATTATCTCTTTTTTTTTGGTTGCTTCTTCATCAACATGGGCCTCCATACTTCCTTTTGCAACTCATTTAATTTCAAGAGCTACTTCCTCAATTCGTGCAATAGCCAAGCTTTAATGGTTGTCCTACATTTTAGGTTTCTTCTCTGCACAAAAAACCACAACTTCCCAAGCAAGCAACCTCCTTCGTAGCTTTAGAATCTATGTCCCTTGACTTAGTGCCATTTTTTATTTCAAATGTTGAAAAATATTTACCATACATTTACAATGCATCTTGTACGAGGAATTTGGGTGGGGTTGTCACATTCCCATTTTAATCTCTGCCCTCACATGTTAATTTAATAATTTCTTTTTGATCTCCATCACCTCTTCTTGTAATTGAGTAGTTAACACATTTTCCCTATCATTAATACTGACAAAGCCAACTAGCCATTTTCCAATTTATTTTGGAGTAAAATTAGTTATAACATCAAATTGTTCTACCATTCACTGTGTTTTCTTATCCAATTCAAATGTTACCATATGTTTTTTAATCAATTCAGAATTTTGATTAATGGATCTTGAAAAATTTGCATCACCTTTAGAAATGTGTCACTTCTATTCTGTATGCTCTAACATTCAGACATAATGTTTTCTAGTGTGCTGATTCTTCTTGACCATCTAGTGTTGATTTTCCTCATTCGATTAGCATTTCGAAGTTTTCAATTTTTCTTTTTTTAGATCATACAACAATTCAATCCTTTAACTAAAATCAAGTAAGTCATTGTTTTTTTTGGCCAAGTAATAATGGAGCCTTCTATTAACCGTACAAGTACATTACATATGTTACACGTCTTTGCAAGTGAAAAGACCCCAACAAGAACTAGCCTGTTGTGGGATTGCTAACAACAAGAAAAACAAAGCCAGGATAAAATCAGTAATCGCGGATTTCCAAAAACTTGTAAATGGGAAGGAGTGTTAAACTACCAAGGGCTCTTTTTCATCCACTGAGAACTTTAGAGCTTCCGCTAAGCTGACATACCCCTTCAAAAGTTGTAGAGTTCCACTAAACTTCCACTAATCCAAACCTGATGGTAACACAAGCTACCATTTAAAAAATTGAAATCCACCCCTCTAAAGAAATGATGAAATTTATACACCATTGATCTATCTAGGATCCCATGGTCGCAACACTTCCCGACTTCGAAATATGCTCCTCATTTGTCAACAATTGATCTCACTCCACTAGGTCTAATGGCTCACACATATTTCGGCCAGTTAACTTGTGCACTTCAAATCTGCCAAAAAAGTCGTTTCCCTTTCTCACCTCGCTGATACCTGTCATTGAGTGAATGGAATCAGAGCCAACCAGGAAATACCATTTATGGCATTTCCTCCACCCGAAATCTACTTGTGTGTTTCCTAACCCATTTCTACTACTCCGGACCCGACGGTAGCTCAAAACAAAATTTTCAAAAGTTTGAAATCTGCCCTTCTAAAGAATCGTCTACCCTTCTCCACCGTTGATCTATTCAAGATCCAACGCTCAAAACACTTCCCGACTTCGAAACAAGCTCCTCGTCTATCAACCGTCCATGTCTCTCCACCAGATCTAACGGCTCACACCTATTTCAGCCGGTTAACTTGCACACCCCAAATCCACCCGAAAAGTGGTTTCCTTCTCTCACCTCACTGTTAGGTGTCACTGTTTGTATGGAATCAGAGCTAATGGGGAATTACTGCTTACGACCTTTCCTCAGCCAGAAATCCACTTGTGGGTTTCTCCAACCCACTTCTTCTTGTTAACTTTCGGGTAACTCCATCACCCAAACACCATAGATCAGAGTCAATCGAGATCTATCAGTCCAAAAATCAAGCTCGACGCCACTGCGTCCTTGGTCTTCCTCCGTTGATCTCAACCAACCGCTCAAATATGTTGGAATAATGATGCTAATACTATCTGCAGACTGCTCCAACTCAACAAGAAAATAGTATAAGCATCCATGCATTCCCACCTCTCTCTTGAGACTCATCAATCTAGCCTATCAATCCAACAATCCCTGTCTTTGGCATCCTAACAGAGGTAATCCTCTAATAGTTTGCCTGGGGGTATCAGCTCCAAAAAGTTCCAACTGTCCCTTTCCTTATTGATCACTCCTTCATTCACCAGATGATCAGCTAACATATTAGATTTTCTTTTCACATGGACAAAGTTTACAATTTTTAAGGTTTGCAGGTGAGTATAAATACAGAGAAAGACCTATGATAGCCTCTAATGTTTTGACACTTTATCCGGTGCCGTCCCATTGCATATTTTCTTGGCCACTCTAATAATCAATTATGAACCTACTTCAATGATGACATTGTGTGAATTTGAGTCCACCAAGATTTCCAGGAATTGCTTTAAGGCCATGAGTTTCACCATGTTATTCATGGCCTTCCCCAAGTGGCCATGAAGGATCTCCTTTATTCATCCCTGTTCATCTCTTATAACACCCCCAAAACCAGCTAACCTTGGGTTTCCCTTAGACGCTCCATCTATATTGTCTTTTAGGAAACCATGTGGAGGAGGCTTCGAATATTTATATCTACATTTATTTGGTTCATACCCTTAATTATGCCCTGTGGGCCTATAGATTGGAGACCCAAATGCAGAGTACACATGCATCTTGGGGCATAGGAGGGTCCTTGGGAAGTTTGCACAACAAGCTTCTGACTGTGTCTTTGAGCTGTCTTAAAATTTGATCAATTATATGCTGGGGCTTGCTTTCCTTGTTCTTGAAGATCCTACTATTACGTTCTTTCCAAACATCCCAAATAACAAAGCCTAGAACTAGATTCCAGGCTTTATTGATGATTTCATTCCCTGAGAATTTTTTCCTCCAATTCTTCAAAGTGTTGGAGATGCTGATTCTATCCCTATCAGTGTGCTTAAAGATTGAATCCCCATCCCCACACGGTAGAGGTGAAAGGGTAGAGATTGAGAAGGTGTTCCACCGTTTCCTCTTGTAAGCCATATAGGTAACATTTGGATGGGCCAGTGAAGCCTTTTCTCCGGAGATTCTCCCAAGTTAAAATTTTCCTTTGATGAACTAGCCAAATGAATAAATTTATTTTCATCTAGTGGGGGCTTTGCCAAAGAGTCTTCCATACTTGATCAGGGTTTTGGTAGTTAAACCCTGTTATTACTTGTTTAGCTTCTTTGAGGTTGACATTTCCTTCGGTGTTCCTTCCCCATTTTAGTTGGTCATGCAAGGAGGATACCAAAATCCTCCTATGTCCTAGCTCCTAAGCAAGAGAGTTAGCCTGGGCCTTCAAAATGTTCTCTTCATTGTGGCCTAGATCCTTCCAAATTCTCCATTTTCCATTGTTCCTTACTTGGTCCCAGAAGTCATTTACCATGAGTATACCTTTGTTATTGGTCTCATGCTTGAGAGCTGCTAATTCATCCTTATACACGTTGGGTTCTTGTTTCCAGTTATCCTCCCAAAACTAAGCCAGGTTCCCATGTCGGATCTCCTAGAAATTGTGCTGCTGAACAATACGTTTATTTTCCCAGGCAAGGTTACAAATGTGGGAGCCCTTAATATGCCCTGAAATTCGAATGTGATCCTTCTCCTACCAATTCTTGGCATATTTTTATTTCCAAAGCTTGACCCAGGGGGTTGCCGATTCCTTTATCCACCTCCACCAGAGTTTAGCTCCTGAAGCTTTGCTTGGGGTTTCAGGGTCATGAAGCCCCAAACCACCATGGCTCTTGGGTTTGTATTTTTTGTCCCAGGCCATTAGAGCCCATTTCTTTTTCTCTTCTCCTCTACCCCATAAAAAATCCCTTTGTATGCTCCTGATCTATTGCTGAACCCCTTTAGGAGTAGGAAGAGCTGAGAACATGAAAATGGGAATTTCCTATAAGACAGCTTGTGTGAGCACAAGGCGTCCTGCCAAATTTAAAGACCTGCATGTCCATTTTTTAATCTTGTCCTGAAGTTTATTTATTATTGGATCCCAAAATCCCTTGCTTAGAGGCTTGTTTGCGAGAGGTATGCTTATATACTTGGAAGGTAATCGTTCCCTTTAAAACCAAAGAATCCTGGTGATGTTACTCTAAATAGCAAAGTCAGTGTTAAAGAAAAAAAAATTTGATTTGTTGAGGCTTACCTCTATGCCAGCTGCCATACCAAATTCATTTAAGATTTGTTTGATCCCTCTGGCTTCCCTAACTGTGGGTATGCCTTGCAACATTGTGTCATCAACAAATTGTTGATGTGTATTTGCCTCTCCATCCAAGGTGAGTTTGATACCTTGGATTCTTCCTTTAGCATTTGCCATTTTAATCGCTCTACATAGCCCTTCCATCACGAGGACAAAGAGGAAGGGTGAGATCAGATCCCCTTGTTTGAGACCTCTGGAGGGTGTGAAGGTTCTTGGAGGAGCACCGTTGAGTAGGATGGAAGAACTGGTCATGGTAACTAGTGCCATAACCCATCTTATCCAATTTTGGTCAAAGCCATATGCTCTTAGAACTGCCCTTATATAAGATTAACTTAGTTTGTCATAAGCTTCCACTAGGTCTAGCTGAATGATCATACCGGCTTGTTTGTTGCTTTTGAGAGAGTGTACCACCTTGTGAGCTTGGATGATGTTATTGAGGATTTGTCTTCCTTCCACATAGCCCGTTTTCTCCTATGAGATGAGAGCTGGTAAGAGGGGCTTGAGTCTATTGGCGATCACCTTGGAAATAATTCTGTACACCAAATTACATAAAGCTATGGGTCTGAAGCCATCCAAAGTCATGGTTTTTTCCTGTTTTGGGATCAAAGCTATGAAGGAAGCATTAAGAGCCTTCAAAACCTTTTTGGATCTTCTTGAGTCTTCCACAACCTCAAGGATATCTTGTTTTACTATTTCCCAGTAGGCTTTGAAGAAGTCTACATTGAACCCGTTCGGGCCTGAAGCTTTTCCATTTTACATTTCATTAATCAATTCATTGACCTCCTCTTCCGACACTGGCTTGGTAAGATTATGGTTGTCCTCTCTAGTAACCAGCTACGGGATGCACTAAGTGAAGTTGTTGATGAACTTGGATCTATCCACTAGAGGCTCCTCTACTATACTGTGGAAGTGTTGAACAAGGATAGATTCCATATCTTTGTGAGAGATGAATTCTATCCCTTGAGAATCTTTGAACTTTGTGATTCTGTTGTGTGCCCTGTGATCCATGGTGGATTTATGAAAGAACTTTGTGTTTCTTTCTCCCTCTCTAATCCACTACACCCTTGATTTTTGTCTCCAGAAAATTTCCTCTCGCTTGTACTAATCTTCCCATTCTTCCTGTAGAGAGTTAGCTAGCTTTTTCTGCTCCTCAGTAAAGCCATCTGTGATGCTGATCTGATTGATCTCCTGGAGTTTCTGCTCAACTTCTCTTTTGTCTTTGAATATATTTCCAAATTCCTTTTTGTTCCAATATTTAAGCCTGGACTTGATATGTTTAAGTTTTTGTTGGAGCAAGAACATTCTAGTGCCTTGAATGTTTAGATCCTCTCTCCACCATTTTTTAATATTGCTGGTGAATTCAGGGTGAGAGAGCCATGCATTTTCAAATATGAAGGGTCTATTTCTTGGTGTACCCATAAAAGTGGCTTCCAGTTGTACAAGCCAATGGTCCAAATATCCAAAGGGAAGAATAGAAGCTGACATGGCAGGGCTTGAAAGAAAGGGGTCCTCTGAAATAATAAACCTATCGAGTTTAGAGGCGACTTGTGAAGCCCCTCCACTCTTATTGTTCCAGGTGAAGGTCTCATTGATTGTTTCAGTGTGCACTAACCCCATGTTCCTTATGAAGTTCTGGAAGGCCATGGAGTCTCTGCCTAGTTGTCTTATCCCACCTTTTTTCTCTGTAAGAGATCTTATCATATTGAAATCTCCTGCAACGTTCTAGGGCATATTAGGGTGTCTTGCTCTTAGTTCCTCAAAGGAGGTGAGAAGCCTGAGTTTATCTTCTAGCTTTTGAGGTCCATAGACATTTGTGATCATATATATCTTCTGATCACCTAAAGGTTGACATACCAAAGAAAGATAGTTCCTGGACACTTAAGCATCCATGATTCCAATTTTTTGGGATCCCAGAGCTTAAGAATCCCCCCGAATGAGTTATTTTCTTTCACCTCCAGATACTCATACTTGATTAGCCATTTAGTATGAATTTATCTAATCTTATCCATCTAACATTTTGTCTCCTGAATAAAAACCATATTTGGTTTTTCTTCTTTTATTCTATTACTGAGATTTCTTTGCTTCCTTCCATTTCCTATGCCTCTAATATTCCAGGTTGTGAGCTTCATTAAGAAAGGTTTGTAAAGGAACAATTGGTGTAATCCTTCATCTTACTTGAGTTGATCAAGAGTTTCCCACATTCTTTTTGGGCCTGTATCTCCTCCATCATTTTAACCCCTTTATGCTCCTGGCTTTCGTAATTTCTTTTGACTCCAAAGTTATTCGGTTCTGATCTCCATAGGAAAAGCTGTTGAACCCTATCATATTCCTCTTTTGGTAGGGAGCCCACTCCTTTGGTCATCCCTTGTTCCAAAAATTTCTCTAGATATAGATTTTCCCTTTCTAGAATCTCTTGTAGTTCATGGTCCTCTGTTCTCACGTCACTTGGATTCATCTCATGGTCCCTACTTATCTCCATATTGCTTGGTAGATCCTCCTTTTTGCTGGCTATTTTCTATGATATCTTCCATGCTAGCATCACTTTCCTTCTCAGTGATAATGTTCTCCGCTTCCTGGTTTTTTTCTTTGTTTCCATCTTCTTCTTCTAGGATCTTAAAGCTATTATGGCTCAACTTTCTTTCCTCATTGATATTTTTTTGTGGTCACTTCCCACCTTTCCCTTTTCCCCCAACCTTAGTGAAACCCTTAGGATTTTTATTAGTTTTTGTTTTCACATTTATATCCATACTGTTTATTGGGCAGTCTCTGTATAGATTCCCATGTTCATGGCATTTGCGGTACCTAAATGGGATGTGCTCATAGTCCACCGCCTGCACCCATTCTTCATCATATACTTCTAAAATTATCGTGTTTGGAAGGGCTCCAGATAAGTCCATTTCCACACATATCTAGGAGAATGAGGTATATTTTGCTATCAGAGTTGCATCTAAGATATTTAAGAATTTCCCCAGTTTGTTGCCTTCATTTTGAGAGATTCTGGTAGCCAATAATCTAGAGGAAGGTAGTATAATCTAATCCATACTGATACCTGTTGTGCAACGAATCCCCCCATAGCATGTTTTTGGGGTTTAAAGCCCGAGTTTGGTTAATGTAATGTAAATACCAAGAAAAATGTGGGCGCAGAGCGTGAGAGTCTAGGGTTATCTTCCCTAAAATTATGTAATTTAATATAGAATGTGTTGGCCTACCCATGGTCCGTGAACCATGGGAATGTATAAATAGAGTGAGGCTCTAAGGGTAAAAGCAAGTCTTAGTCTTAGATTTGAGAAGTATTATGGGCTTTTGAATAAGGAATTAGCTCTAAGTCTGTAAGTCTGAGTCTTGGGTCGTAGGGGTAGTAAGAGGCTCTGCAGCTGAGTGCGTAGAGGCCTGGTAGAGTCCGCAGTTGTGTGCGTGGACCCTGCAGTTGAGTGTGCAGGCTAAAGTTGGGATTGTACTGGCACAAAATATTAATAAAAGATAAGTTTATTTTGGAATACTATGTGTTGTTGTTTCTATGATATTTATGCTTCTCTTTACAGTTTATGATTGTGCCCACTAGTTATAAATATTGAATAATTAATAAGAATATTGGGCCCACATGATTAAGTAAGATCTACAATAAAGGCATAATAAGGATGAAGGATTTAGACAACATTGCTTTGCATCCTTTACCGAGCTACGTGGAATAGTTGCATAAGGCGCGAGGGACAAATGACTGCGCGGAGCAGTGCAAGTGCACAGATTAGTTCGCAAACTTCCTAGACTTCATCTAGACATCCCTATGGTGTGGAAACTTCGTTCTAGCACCCTCCAATACTACCTCGGGTGAGACTTCAATCCACGCACCGCGGACTGCTGTCGAAAGGGCTAGTAGTACTAGGATTTGCTTGGCTAAACTCACTGCTGGACTTGGGTCAGGCCCCAAGTAGGCAACAAATGGTTCCATTGCTAGGACCAAGATCTACCTAAGGGATGTATGATGCCATGTTATTGGAACCCTACAAAGGAGGAAATTGAAGAGTGGTTGGACAAGAAGCTTCACGATTTCGTGACACATATATTTGAGAAAAGGTGGTTGGATCGCTACGTATATTCGGAAATCCATGAAATCTTCTTCGCGTCTTTCTCTTTTGAACTATATGAGTGGATCGCAAGGTTAATTGACATCCAGGGAAGGTACAAGCTTGATCAACCGATAGTGTGGACTCTAGAGTTAGTGCACAAAATAGAAACATCAAAAGATAATATCACACAAGCTGTTGACCATTGGCTCGACCCGATAATAGGGGGATTTATCACTAAATTGGCAATAGAAACGACTGTGAGCTACAGCGAAGCAACAACATTTTCTCAAGGGACCATGAGGTAGGTACATTAAATCTGAATACTTGGATTAAGATGTTGTTATGTGAAAAATCAGTGATGCGAATACATTAATGTTTGGAATGACGCAGAGTGGAAATATCTACAAAGGTACCGAAGGATTAGGAAATAGTCCCTTAATTTCACCTTCGCGAGAGAGCAAGGAAGAGTGCACTCGGGTTTCTCCGAGAAGTGCAGTCAGTTTGATAAGGTAGCACATTTCGTAGTTATCACCTCCACTTATGCCATTGCTCACTGCGCCTGTTTCACCTCCATCTTCACCCACCCCACCTCCACCAAACCCGTAATTTAGCATGGTGAGTGCGATCAAGCTACCCATATTCAAAGGAGTAGGGAATGAGGATCCAGACTAGTTCTAGTTCATGGTAAGAGTAGTGTGGGAAGTACAAGGGGTCACGGATGACCACATTAAGAAGGCGGCATTGATGAGCTCATAGCAGGATCGCGCACTGACATGGTATATCAAGCACTATAATGATCACCCAAATGCAGGAATAGAAGAGATCCGGAATACGCTGAACAGAGAATTTAGCTGGATGAAATTAGAGATGTAGTCAATCATCGGATTTAAAGAGCTCATGATGCTTCTAGGTGAGACCCCATGGGATCGAGATCATTGGCTAAAGAGTATGATCCACGAGGCTAACATGACGCTAATGGATGTGCAACACACCGCGTCGTTTGTGGTGTCTTTGACACCACACTTGAGGATGGCGTTGTCATAGCAGAAGCTTTTAACCCAGGAAGAAGCATTGGAAATGGCAATGAGGTTGCATGAAACACCAATATAGGATCCAGGGTTGGGAGTCCAACAAATCGACGCGCAACTATAGAATCTACGCCTGGATATGCAGAGTTTGAAGCAGGATAGGGCACCACGGCTGGAGGTGTGGGAGGAAGTGTGGTGCAGAAAATGCAAAGACCAGGGCCATGGCAAAGACCATTGTGCAGTATTCACGAATTACTTGGTAGGAGGAGGACCAATTCCATTGAGACTAGAGGCACAGGCAAGGCCATGTGCGACACCCACACTATGGTGCATGATCTATCAAATAGGGGGAAAGCACATGATGGATAACTGTCATTTGTTGCAGAAGTATACTCAATCTGCCCAGCGACTGTTTTGTAATTTTTGTAGGTTGGTTGGCCATGATGAGCTTACTTGTTGCAGCTATGAGTTGATGATGGAGTGAACCCCAGCCTATATAATGCAGATAGAAACACGAGGCCTCGACCTAGCAGCAGGGATGTCGCGTGCTGGATTTCAGGGCTGAGGTCGAGGACGAGGAGGGATAGGGCCTGGAAGGGGTTGTTGTAGATAACCAGGAAACTATGCCTACGATTGTACTACTCCAATGATAATTTCGTGTTCATATTGCGATCAGTTTGATCATGAAATGATATATTGTCATACATTAATCATATAGATGCACGAAAAAGGGGTACTATAGCTTACTCCGAATGAGAATATCCAAACAATGAGGTCTGAACCACGTGAATAAGACCCCAATGTGAACATGATGCTTAGAAGTGGTGCGACCACAGGGGAAGATAAGGGGAAGCAGCCCAATGAAGATACATGGGTTTGGATGTCTCCTGCAAAGGAATCTGAGTTTGACTTGGACCGCGCAAAGGAGACGTTTATGGAAGCTAAGATCTTCATGGAGGTTTATGCTTACTACCCTTTTAGAGACATGCATGAAGCTGCTGCATGATAATAGGACAGTTAAAGGACTACAAGAACTGATTACTAGGTGTGCAGGGTCGGGTGAACCATGCATAGTCTGGAAACTAGGAAAGCATACATTGTGCACTGGAAGGGAGATGAGATTGAGGATACCGATTGGTGAATACAAAATGGATCAAGTAATCTTGGACCTGGGGTTTGATGTGAATGTGTTACCTAAGCAGACATGGGAATGCATGGGTAGGCCCTCTTTATAGTGGTCCCCTATTTAATTATGAATGGCGAACCAACAGAAGATTTTTCCCATGGGGAGGTTACACGGGGTGACAGTTAATATCGAAGGCATGAGAATGCAGACAAACTTTGAAGTAATAGAGATTGTTGATGACAACAATCCTTATCCTGCATTGCTAGGAATAGACTAGGCCACTGATATGAATGGAGTCATCAACGTGAAGAAGCAGATGATGATATTTGAGAAAAAGTCCCTACGTGTAGTAGTTCCGCTAGATCCAGTCAAAGGAGCGTGCTAAACTGAACCTCTGTGTGATGATGACAATGTCGATGAGTTAGATTGCATTTACCAGATAACAGTGTAAGACCAGGATTAGGTGAACCAGACTACAGATGGGAGAATCTCGTGGAAACATGACAGTTCCTGTACTTTGGATTCTGATGAAGAAGTAGAATGCTGGCAGAACCGCTTGCATGAGGTGACGACACTAAATTGAAACATGATGATTAGATCATTATGTCATGTAACGACAGAAGCAAGGGAACCACCAACATATGATGACTTGACAGTGGTAGAGGAATTCCTGGACAAGGTTGAAGGTGTAGTACCAGAACAACAACAATACACTATGCTGGAAGGGATACTATGTGCGACCCTTATACGAGGATGGAGTACATGACAAGAGACCATGGTAGGCTAGCGTGAAGGTAAAAGGCAGATGTGGGTATTGGTTCGAAGCCCCCATCATCGAACAAGAATCGGGCAGCTAGGATAGAGAAGTCTCCGCTCCCACCTGTGTCGATGGGTGCAGATGTGTGCTGTGCAAGCACATCTCAGACTAAGGATCGATACTTGGAACTAGCTGCAACAGCTGAAAAAGTTCCACGCACTGTAAAAGTTCCACATAGAAGCATTCAAGAGTGTATGCGGGCTCTTGAATAAGGTTCACTAGGCCAGACAGATTGATTGGGACCAGCGCGTACCAGTCGTTCGATGGGCCTCTAGGACCATGTACAGGAATCTGGGCGTGGAAAGGATCCTAACGATGGTGGGCAGAGTTGAGGCCATAGGTTTGGAAGGAAGAAACCCTCACATAATTGGAAGGACTCGTAAGGACTAGGAAAAAGGAATTATGTTGCCACGTGAGGCCAAACATATGCAAATTCAGGAGCCATTTGGCAAGGGAACTTGAAAACCTGTGAACTCAAAGAAGATCAAGTATGGATGAGGAAGGAAAGAAAGATCTTAGATGAAGAAATCAACAAACTGGAAACCAAAATTCCATGGGCAGTCCGCGCCGAGAAACTAAGCCCGACAGAACAAAACGTAGGCAGCCACACTACCGCATTGGAAGGATTTATGGCTCTACTACCATGGCTGTGGTCGCACCTCATTAGATAAAGGACTCAGGGAAGCACACTGTATAAGGAAGAACTTGAAGTGTTGACTCATGCGGGGGTAACTAAGGCAGGCCCGTGGACTGGTTTGGAAGGTGACTAGAAGCCTCGTACTAGTATTGCGACCACCTGACTATCTGTACAAAGCACAGTCTCAATGTTGCACATAGTTGAAAGAGAGCATGGGACTATAAAAAAGTCTTTAGGAGAGCTATGTGGGAAGGAGGTTACGCACATGGTCATTATGTCCCAGGGGTTTTGGTCATGCATAAGGGGCTGCGTTACTACGCAAGTAGGCTGGGAGGTGACCGTTGATGTCACTGTTCATGACAAGAGGCCCAATTTAAGGTAGAAAGGAGTGGGTGGTGGGAAATTAAGATAGGAATTAAGAGTTAGATTCAGGACAATCTGCTGCCAAGAAGGTATTAATGAATCAGAAGTTGAGGGAATGGTCGAATTCAAATTCAAGCAATACTATAAAATCCCTTGGGCTAGCCTCGAGGAAACACTTGGTTGTTTAAGATTTGATCCAGTACATAGCATTGAGCACCAAGCAATCTTGCCACCCTTGAGTATGCGACCAAATAGATCCATTGTAGACACGATGACGGCTGCAAGAACTAGGGTGTGATTCACAGAAGTTACCCCAGAGCCCCGTATGACCCAGGAGGAGCCTAGAGAGGCGACAGCTGCACTAGAGGTCTCAAAGTCACCCCACACTCTGCGACCATAGAAGGACAAGCAAACAATGGGGCTAGTTCAGGTATCACCGTGGAACCCATGGTCTAGTAAATTGTCAATGAAAGAGAAGGGAAAATTTGTCACCCCTGAAACTGAGGAAGAGGAGGAGTATTTGCAAGCTTTGATCACCCAAATTGAAGCGTAGGACAATGAGGCAAAGACTGGCTCCCAAGTGTCATCGACGATAAATTTACCGCCCTACATCCCCCCATGGAAGGGGAAAGCCAAGATACCGGAGGACATGGAGGCCACGAAGAGTGTGCTCCAGACCCCACTCCTTCCAGATGACATAAGTTTTGAAGGTCTGCTGATGGGACGGGTACCTAATATGAAGTTCGAAGACTGGAAGCTCGCAGATAGCAAGAAATTCCCATATTTGGCTGCAGAGAACTTATTGCAGTAGAAATGGTTATGTGGTGTATAGAAGGCTGGGCTACTCCATCTATGATGGATACCCCATTATCGCTACGTGCCCATCACTATTTTTGTCATTTGGCAGCTACTGTGCCTAGTACATGATGGATATCTCCAGCTGGAGGAGCCAATTCCCTTCACGACCAATCTAATACACCAAATTTCTTGGCTGCCCATCAAGGGAATTGACCCCATAACCATAGCAAGCAAGAGTAGCAATTGGAGAAGAGGAAGCGAGGGTATGCAATCACCAGCATCGAGAACCAAGGGGTGCATGTAGGCACCCAGCTGCTGGTCGAAAAGGTGATGAGGAAATGTCGTGCAGACGAAGTGCCAATAACTGTAAGTGCATTGGCAGAGCAATGCGCAGAGGGAGTGCAGTTCAACTAGGTGTAGTTAATCTATAATGAGTTCTTGATAAACTGCAGGGAGGCCTAGGACTAGGGTAAGAATTTCCACTATGAATGGTTTCTCTTATCCATCCTGTTGGTTGTAGCAGAACTGCTAAAGTATAACTAGTTTCCCATAGTTAAGGGTGACCTACCTGAAGCCGCGTGGTAGAAATCGCTTTGGGAAATGAGAGACGAGACAAGGACTCACAAGCTAAAGGAATTTTGGTTGTTCATAGAGGAAAGCATGCAAACATGGATCAATTGCAGACCGTACTTGTCCCCTACAGTCCATAACAATTTACAGGGCATGATAGAGTTTAAGGCAGATATGCATACCCTGTATACCCAGGTGTGCAAAGATCTTGCACGAACATGGGAAAATCTCCCATTCATCGCAAAAAATGATGTGATATTTGGGGTAATGGAGTCCTAGCCTCTAGAGTGGCATGCCCCAGACTTGGTAGAAATGGAAAAGATTGCAGCATAGTAGTGAAAGAAGGATACCAAGTTGTGCATTGTGCAGCTAGATGAGAGAAGGCGCAAGGAGGAAGAAACAGCCATGCAGCAGAAGGCGACTGAGGCAGCAGCAGTAGCAGAAACAGTAGAGACTACAAATGCGCCAGTCAAATTGGCCGAGGGAAGCTAGGAAATGTCCATGGAGCAGGACATACAGGGGGAGGATCAGATGGAGGAACACACAGACTATGCACTGACATCGATTCAACTCAAGAGGTTGTGCATCTAGGAGGATTTGGTCCCGTTGAAAAAGCCAAAGGTCTTAAAGACAAAGGATGCTTTGGAAGAATTAATGTCAGAGAACAAAATGGTGTTGGGGGTGCTCATAGCATAGTTGCATGCATTATAGGTGTGACCCCTGGAATGATGACACCACACGTTGCGAAAGGTACCTCCAAATTTGAGCAGATGTTGTGCACCCGCACAACAAACACTTTGGTGTTATTGGAAGGCGTAGTCTTAGCCGTAGCCGAGTGTGACCAGGCCATGGAAAATCAAGAGAAGGGCTAGGGGTTGAATTTGGCCACCCTTCTCACAGAAATCCTATACTAACTATAGAATGGGGTAACTGCTGAGCTTCGCACCAGAGAGGGCTGCGCCCTCCAAAGTTTGAGCGAGTAGAAGGTAAATTTAGAACAGCTCAGCCTGCAACACGAGAACCTGACCGCATAGACCCAAGGATTGGAACAAGCCATGGAGGAGGCCTATAGAAGCATATCGGAGTTGGTGGTTCTGGTGGTACTCTCAACAGCAGAAAAGATTCACTGACTAGTAGCTAGAGTCCACAAGGCCCAATATGAGGCTGTGAAGGTTCAGTTGGAGTTGAACTTGCAGATCGTTGAGCTGCTTCTAAAGGCACAACCCTCTACACCCCCAGAAGTTAGAGAGTAGTGCCACCAATCCATTCAATCGGGTTGGAAATGATAGAGAATGTTGTACAGGAATGCACAAGATTATTGGATCAATCCCTCTTCATGCTCACCTCATTGTAGGAAGATCCAACCATATAACATATAGAGACAGAAGCATGGAAGTTACTGACAATGTCAGGGGGACTGCACAGACGGTCTCCCTTACTCGATGACTTGCCAAGATGAAGGAGGCCCAGGATCTAAAGGAACAGGTGGATGTTGTGTGCCAGAAGGAAGCGGTGCTTAAAGCACACATCTAGCCTTGGCTCAAGGAAGCATTCATGGTCATCACCATGATCGAGGAAAAGCTGGCATAGATGCAGTGTACATATGTGCTAAGACAATAAGGTGCCCTTGACAGTGATGTATCATAAATTTGTGCACAACTAATACAGCGGAAAACGGAAGAGTGTGTTGCCGACATAAGTGAAGAAGAAAAGTTGTTGGATGAACTATGCACAAAGATCAATGCGCCAGCCGAGTGACTTGAGATGAGTAATGATGATTGTCCTAGGGGCCTGTTGGGTAGCGGATCCCCATTAGCATTTTTTTGGGGCTTAAAGCCCGTGTTTGGTCAATGTAATGTAAAGACCCCGCAAAATGTAAGTGCAGAGCAGGAGAGTCTAGGTTTGTCCACCCTAAAATAATGTAATTTAATATAGAATGCATTGGCCTACCCATGGTTTGCGGACCATGGGAATGTATAAATAGAGCAAGGCTCTAAAGGTAAAAGCAAGTCTTAGTCTTAGCTTGTAGAAGTATTATGGGTTTTTGAATAAGCAATTCGCTCTGAGTCTATAAGTCCAAGGCTTGGGTTGTAGGGGTAGTAAGAAGCTCTGCAGCTGAGTGCACAAAGGCCTGGTAGAGTTCGCAACTGTGTGAGCAGACCCCTACATCTGAGTGCGTAGGGAAGAGTTGGGATTGTACTGGAATAGAAGATTAATAAAAGATAAGTTGATTATGGAATACTATGTGTTGTTGTTTCTATGATATTTATGCATCTCTTTATAGTTTATTATTACGTGCATTGGTTATAAATGTTGAATGATTAATAAGAATATTGGGCCCACACGATTAAGTAAGATCTATAATAAATTCACAATGAGGATAAAGGATCTAGAGAACATATCTTTGTGCCCTTTATTGAGCTACGCAGAGTAGTTGCATAAGGCACGAGGGACAAATGGTTGCGTGGAGCAGCACAAGTGTGTAGATCGGTTCGAGAACTTCCTAGACTTCATCTAGACATCCTATTACGAAACCAGCTCAAGAAAAGATAGAAAAGATAGATCAACACCTTAGAATTCAGCCTCTTCGATGGGGAAACCTCCTTTACATTACATAAATGAACAATTCTTCAATCATTCAAATGATAAAACCTCCTTTATATATATAGGAGTCTAAGGACTCATAATATAACCCAGCCGACCTAACAATAATAATATAAAGCCACAAAAATAACAATAGAGGGATTCTATCGGGCATAGTAATAATAATATGGGGATTGTTAGCACCTAAATCCGGCTTAGGCTGAAAGAAGGCAAAATTTAGGGTAACCACAAACCATGCTCAGTCTGGTAGCTAGCCCTACCAGAACAGGAGAGGGCTCTCTCCGAGTCACACTCAGTGAATAGATAAATGAAAAGGCCTGAGATGACTTACAGTGAACTATTTATCTT
>APFE031500533.1:67345-165387 GCA_000404065.3 Pinus taeda
AATTTCACTCTTTTGGGCATAGGGATATCTGTACGGCCTGATGTTTGGAGGAACACTTCCTGGAATCAAATGAATAACATGATCATGATCACAAATAGGTGGGAGACCTTTGGGAGTCTCAAATACCTTGGAATGATTGTCCAAGACTTTTTGAGATCTGGAGAAATAGATGATTCCGATGTGGAAACATCTAGCGAACATAATTGTGCAATTACACCTCTTTGTTGCTTTTTTAGAAGCTTTGTCATACCATTAGAGCTTATTATCTTTCCCAGTTTCCCTGTAATACCCCTTAATTCAAATTCCTTTTCTTTCGTAGAAAATTTCATGAAAAGTTCTCGAAAATGAAAAGCTATTGTACCCAAGGATTGTAGCCATTGGACTCCTAGTACAACATTAGCACCACCCATTGGAATGGAAAGCATTGGGCTAGTCAATACAGATCATGGATAGCTTGATATTATGACACTTTCTAGAGAAATTTATTGTTCCTCCATTTGCAACCATCACTTGACACTCTGTGCTGGATATAAGAAGCAATTCAATTCTTTTGCTACCTTACAATGAATAAAATTGTGAGTACTTCCTGAATCAATCAACACTATTACCTTTTTCTTCTTGATTTGTCCTCCTATCTTGATGGTTTGAGGAGTGGTAATTCCCGCCAATGCATTACAAGATATGGTCGGATTCATTTGTTCTTCATTTAGGCTTTGTTCCTGGAGTATATCCTCTTCTTTTGACATTTCTTGCTTCTTTTCTTCTTCCTCTTCACAATCTATGTAGAATAATTTCTTCTCAGCACACTTATGACCTTTAGTGTATTTGCTATCACAACTGTAACAAAGCCCTTTTGCTCTTTTTTCTTCCAATTTTTGTGGTGTCAACCTTATAGGTTGTGTAAGACTAGCAGCAACACCACTTCCCTCTTTATAGATGTGAGTGGTATGCTTCCTGGTTGCCATAATTTTGCTTTCCATTTTTCTTGCTAACCTGAATGCCTTCTCTAATGAATCAGGTTCCCAAAGGTGAACATCATGTTGGATATTATCCTTTAAAGACCCTATGAACACATCAATCCTATGCTCCTCTGGAATATTCTTTACCCTTATGTTCAATTTTTGGAACTCCTCAATGTGCTCCATTATTGAACCCTTTTGTTTGAGACTTATCAATTGGCTAAAAAAAGTGTTGCTTTTTGTATCCTCATAATGTGCTATCAATTCTTCCGTAAAAATTGCCCAAGTTATAAATTGTTTACGAGAGCAAAGCCATTGATACCATGCAAACTGATTTGGTTCCAAATATAAAGTTGCCATACATACCTTTTGTGTGTTTTGCACATTATTGAGATCGAAAAATTGCTCCATCTGTAATATCCATGTTGCAGGATCCTTGCCATCAAACTTCCTGATATCGATTTTTGGAATACGGTGGGTCTTCAATCCAACATTAGAGTCTATGGAATCATGATTAACATTTCTTTTGTTCTCATCATGAGTTTCCTTTACTATGCTTTCACCCTTAGTGACCCTTTCTTGTAGCAACTTATTCATATTTATCTTCAATTCTTCCATGTCTATCTTCAAATCTATCTTCAAATCATCCATATTAGCTTCCACATCATTCATCTTAGCTTATAGACCTTTCTTTAAACAATCCATCTTAGATTCTGTTCATTTTTGTGCAAGTGACACTTGTTGCACTTGGTCTCGTAATTTTGATATATCATGTTCCATTTCTTCCTCTTCTTCATGAATCATGCTAGAGCTTTCAGGTCGCCAACTAGGTGTTTCCATTTTCTTTCTTCGGGGCATCAATTACTGATAATAATGCTTCACTATGCCCTTTGAATTCCTTCAAAATAATTTTTCAAACCAAGCTTAAGAAAACATTTAAAAAAATATACACACCTTTTTTCACTTCGTAGGAGCTCGATATTGCCTCTGATGTATCTTTGTAATTTCGGATCATCTAGTTCTAAAATTGCAACCTGCCATATCCCTCTGTGTCCTCTTTCCAATGCCACCAGTCTGACCCCAATTGGATTCTCCAATGAAGAGTTATGCCAAATCTCCCACAGTGGCCTGATTATAGACTATATCAGTAGAGCGAACTTGTATGACGTGCCACATGTCCCTGTTTTGACCTTTGGCTCTAAAAAATATATAAACAAAACTATAGTCCGTCCTCGTTCTATACCTTCTGACGAAATTTTAATCTGATGCTCAGAGAGAAAGTTATGATGATTTTCCCCAGGTCACCTATTTTGAATGTAATTTAGGATTTTGCAAAAGGACCAACTTCCTCAGTTCATATCTCCGAAAATATAGCGCAAAAAGCTGTGAAATTCGGATCTAATATTCAATACTATGTCTTATCAAATGGGTTTTGGTTTTAGCTTCTGAAACGTCACAGAAAAATAGTTATAGCGAAAATTCCACGATGACCTATTTGGAGCAGCGAAACCCTAAAATCCAAAGCTCTGATACCAAATGTTATGAAACCAGCACAAGAGAAGATAGAAAAGATAGATCAACGCCTTAGAATTAAACATGTTCAAGGGGGAAACCTCCTTTACATTACATAAATGAACAATTCTTCGATCATTCAAATGATAAAACCTCCTTTCTACATATAGGAGTCTAAGTAGTCACAATATAACCCAGCCGACCTAACAATAATAATAGAAAGCCACAAAAATAACAATAGAGGGATTTTATGGGGCACAGTAATAACAATATGGGGACAATAGGGGCACACCAATATTAATAAGGGGTACAACTACAATATTAATGGGGTAATCACTAGTATTATAGGGACCCAACACATCCCTAGGGTGCAGAAACCTTGTTCCAACACCCTCCCATACTACCTCGTGTGAGACCTCAGTCTGTACACAATGGACTGTTGCTGAAAGGGCTGGTAGTATCGGGATGTTCTTGGCTAAACTCATTACTAACCTAGGTCAGGCCCCAAGTAGCCAATAGCACCGATGTGAATGTTTCGCGTTCTGGGACAAAGTTCATCATCCATGGCCACATGTAGAGGCCTATAGCCACATAGAAGTATGGTCCTCTTTTGAGAACTCTATCGTTACCCTCTAGGCTTGTGAACATTACTGTGAAGAAGCCCTTAGATCCCAGATGAAGGTTTATTTCTCCCTTCGGTTTCCAGTGGCTCTTTATCCATACGTGCAGTGCCCTCTCCTTCAGCCATAACCCCATGAATTTTCATATAACTACATATTCCTCCATATGATCCCTATGCGCTTGTAGCTCTGGGTTGATTAAGATGACCTGGGGAATGACATTCAACTTGGGTTTGCATACCCCAATTGTCCTTGTGGAAGTGGTTTTTTGACTGCTACCCCCTTTCTCCTTCTCCTCACTAGCTTCCTGCTGATCCCCTTCCTGTTCATGAGTTCTATTTCCTCCCGATATTTTTGTGTTACTTTCCTTTGTTGTCTTCTCCAGAGGTTTCTTGAAATGTTGCTTTCCAGCATCGTCTCTTCTATTCATGACTACTTGATTGTCGGAGGGAGTATCACTCCCCCCTGCACCTCCTGCCATGGTCCCCAACATCAAACCCTAGCGCCTACCATGGATCACGTTACAGAACCTCTCCTGAGGTTGATCACTTATAGTATATGTTTGTAATTCTAGGCTTGAGGATCTACGAAGTCATTGTTAATGAAATGCTTGTCTTCATTAATATTTCTTCTCACCAAATTAACAAATGAGTTGATTTCCTATGCTAACCGTAGCATAACAAAAATTATCTATCATGTGTGTTCAATGATTTATAATCTCTGGATATATTACCAATAACATGACATTTGACTACATTAACTAGTTGTAGAGCTCTAATAGATCCAAGAGATGTACTAACAGTGGGAATTGCATATTTCTAAGTTTGTATTGTGATTAGAGTCATTAACGAAGGACACATATTTAAAGCATTTTCCATCATTTCTATTGTTGCTTTAAGTAATAGGTTCTCTAATTTTATTTCCTCAATGGACATTGCAAGCACATTCTCTGTAGCTTCATACAATGTCAAAACATCCGTGGTTCAAATTTCAGACATATGAAGGTTTGTCTTCGCGGCACCAATAAATTTTGTACCATGCATCCTTACGTTTTAAATTTTCAATATTTTACTTGCACTGTTATAGTTTTTATCTTGAAAACGCATTCTCGGTAGCTTCATACAATGTCAAAACATCTGTGGTTGAAATTTAAGGCATATGAAGATTTGTCTTTGCCGCACCAATAAAGTTTTTACCATGCATCCTTAATTTTTAAATTTTCAATATTTTATTCGCCCTGTTATAGTTTGTATCTTGAAAATTTTCAAACTGATCATCGAAAATAGAAAATTGTTTGTCAATTTACTCCATTATTTTATTATTTTCATTCAAAGCAGTGTTGAACCAATCATGGAGCGATTTTCAATCTCTTCATTGATAGATTCTTGACTGCTTCATTTTTGTAGGGGACTTTTTCATTTTTCCAATTGGGGCTCCTTGTAATCTCCGGCAACTGATAGTTGACCATGAATCACCTATGCAACTTCAGTATATTTTCATTTTCTTTCAATTGAAGATGAAGAAAAAGCATTCTCAGATATGAAAATGTAAGATTGTACAGGTTTCCTGCTTCTACATGTACACTTTTTTTAAGTTCTAGTATTTGCTTCTTCAATAATTTCTCTAATAGTCATTACTCCTTGTTATTTACTGTGACATTGTGACTCTTTTCGCTTTCACTTGCAACTTTTGTCAACAAGATCTTGCATTTGATAATGCCTAGATGTGTGATAAATATTCCTTCTGGATCAATGTCTCTTCATCCTTCAACTTATTTTAGATTAAAACAATGCAAATACTTCGCAAACTTTGAAATATGGATTCCATTGTTCATGGTTACTCACCCAATGGCCCAAATGGAAAAGAAATAAATTGTTTCTTTTTTTTCTATTCAAATTTAACTTGTCAATCGTAATATTGTCTGAAGACTTCATCAACAAAATACATATCCATAACAATTATTGGAAGCAATAGTGGTTTACCTTGAAACCCATATACTCGAATAATTGTATTATTTCCTCTTTCTTCATGTATCCCTTCCCCCTAGAGGAAAAATTGTGCTTCACCATATATTTGATGGGTTTCTCATCCAAATATCATGCAAAAACATACTTTACAAAAATATCTTGAATTGGACAAAAAATTGAAATAGCGTCTTGCTTCCATGGTATGGGATAACGATACTGCATCGGTTCTTTTTCAAAATTGAAATTAGTGTTATGTGGAAACTCATAAAAAGTGTGACTCAACACAAGGGTTTATCATATACACCATCATGAAGGACCTACCACTCTTGAGAAAATGTACTAATTGAAAACGAAGTTCATTTGAAATAAGTCCAGGCCAGCCAAATACACAATTTTTATATGAATAATGGAGAACATAGAGGATAGATGTTGGCATACGTGTCATAGTTTGTTGGCCCATTAAACGATCATACATCCAATAGAACTCTCTAAACGATTCTCTAAACAAAGTAATATCTAAAGAGGAAAGATCAGAAGGAAACTCAGAAACTGGTGAAACAAACTCTTATATGATTTTCAAGCCACCTGCCTGTGATTCTAAAAAACTATTTGTTTTAGAAAAATATATGCACATATCCAAAATAGGTAGCTTTAATACCCACTTGAATGTCTCTGAAGTCAAATAAATACCAATATATTTGGTTTATAGCCTAATTGTTTTTGTTGTTAAATCAAATTTCTCTACACATACTAATAAACAATTTCTCTGAAATCAAATACCTCTAGAATGTAGGTAGCATTCAGTAATCTAGTAGAACAAATCTCAATACGACTCTTCTCCTCCATAGTCATATTCACATATCACTGATACACAGTAGGCCACTAAAATCTCTTGTCAATGAGCGAAAGTGAGTTAATAATACTAATGCAAATAACTTCTTTCCTTCCCCTCAAAGCCATTTTTGCTCTAAACTTTTAAATTTTTTTGTCAACCAACAACATTTTCAATGTGTTATAGAAATAGATCATCAATATGATAAACAACTACCACTTGTTACTACTTTTCCTCTAAAATCCCTTCTAAAATACACTTCCAATATATAGCAATTCAATATAGAAAAAATTGTATTTATAAGAAATAGTAGAAATAATTTGCATAATCTAGATGCACCACAATTCTAGCCAAAAAATAGTATAAATTCCAACATGATTTTTAGAAAACTAGTTACATATTGTTTGAATATTAGATTACAGTTGTCAAACTTCAGGATTTTCAGTATCAGAGTAAATGTTGATAGTGCAATTTCTTTTACTTTTTCTTGTTTCCAGTACATGTTACTATTGAACATGTGAAATACCTTTGACAAAACATTTTAGTTAAATAGAAATTAAAAAATAGAAAAGAAGAAGTTTCCGAGAAATAAAAGAAATAGTTTAAAAACAAATCTTGAAATTCAAAAACCAGTTACTCCATGTACGAAAAAAATTAAATGTGAATGTTTTCTAATAATGATATCTAGCTTACAAGTTGTCAACAAATGCATCCACTACTATATCAATGTCATTTTAGAGGTAATAGAATTAACATTTGTGATTACGTGTAGATCTTTCCATTTTCCAAAAGGGAACCAAACTGTTAATGTCATTATCCCATGTACAAAAATGAGGAAACTGCACTCCACAAAATGAAAGTGTTTTGGTTTTTCTTCCTTCTTTTTCCTCTTTCTTCCACCCTTACATAACGTAATTTTTTAATTGCGCTTCTTTTCCATATGTAATTTATGCCTCCTACATTGGCTACAATCACCAATAAAACTTCAACCACAACATTATTATTAATTATTTTTTACAATTGGTAAAATTTATTATTAAATAATGTTATTTAATTCAGTTTTATGATTTTTAGGTTTATTGTTGTTTACTAAAATGTTTCATTATACGGGAATAAAGCTTTATTATGGGCTTGATGTAAGAAAAGCTCTGCATAGTGAAATGAGTTTCAATATATAGAACAAATATATAAATACTTAATTACACATATACATTTATTCCTTGCATAGCCTATGCACATTCACAACCACTTTGGTACAACTACTTCCATACTCAGGAATACTTTGCAAATACTCATTCACAATTGACTACTATAACTTTTATGACTTTCAATATAAGCTTTAATATGGATTTCACACAAGAAAAATCTCTCCACTGTAAAACAAGTTTCTATCTTTAGTAGGAATTACTTAAATACATATTTGCTTTAAGTAAACAAACAATATATGTCTATAAGAAAATTACTTACAAAAATTGTTTACAAATGACTATTACAAAACAAAATATGGAGTTTTTTCACAATGCTTCAAAAAAACAGATCCCATAGTTCAATGTATAATTATTATTATTTATTACTATCAAGATATGTTCGTGTGGGGAGCTTTTACTCCAGATGCCTTCCTCTGCATAGTGAAAACTCTCATCCTAATCACTTAATGAAAATTGTGCACAATGAAACAATGATATGGGAAATTCTCGTTTTTGTACTTACATTCATAAATAAAGATAGTTGAATACAATAGTCATGCCTTCTAGTCGAGAAACCATCAATTTCTTTCAACAATGCCTTGTATTCAGATTCAAATGCTAGTCACAAGAAATGCAATAAATACAACTTCACATGTAAAACATTGTCTAATAATCATTGATATAACCGATAAAAGGTTTCAGTGTTAGAATAGAGTAAACAAAAATCCATTGTAATTATCATTCATTACAGAAAATTAGCTAATATATAAAATATCAAAGAAAATACTGGAAAACAAATGTTTAATTATTGTTTTTGGTACAATGTTTGAGAACCCAAGTCCATACAACATCCCATTTCAAAAATTATCTCACAATTGTTTACATAATTAGTAAACATATCAAGAGGTAGAAAAAATCAAAATTCAAATAATTTATGATTACATAGCCATGGTCTAGGATATAGCCTCCATTGCATAAAGAATTTATGAGAATACTAATATTTCAATTGAAAAGATAATGCATTTGTCCCAATGAGAGTTGTGATTTCAATCCCATCGACTATAATCTCCACAAGTCATCTGCAATAGGTAACAAGGATTGCGTTTAGGAATTAAACTATTTCATCATAATGCACATATAACATATAAATAATAAAATTATTTGATGACAAAAAAATGTTCCAATATATTAAAACACTTACAATATGCAAAAGAAAAGTCTGATATTCTTCATCCCTTAGCTATCTTTCACAATCAGGCTTCCTGCGACGAATTCCTTCACTTTAGCTTCAATGAATTATTTCGTCGAGCCAATGGTAATGTCCTGCTTAACAAATTCATTAAATATCTCCTCAATTTATTTTGTTTCTTCTTGCAATTTCAAAATCAAGGTAGAGTACTCTTCATTGACACCAACAAAAGTATTTAGACATTTTCTAATTTCGTGTGCATTTAAATCATTTAGCTTTGTTTCTTGTGATTGTTTCAGCTTCTCCAAATAAGCCATCATGTTTTCCTTTGCAATTAATCTAGATTCATATGTAATACATAGACCGTTTAAATACTAAAAAATATCCACTGCCTTGAGGTATGATTCCTCTTCAATTTTCTATGTCTTCACACTCATAAATAATGTCTTCCAATGTTCTGATTTTCCCAAACCATGAAGCCCTGATCAATCTCATCCAATTAGCATCAGACAACCCTTGTTTATCTCTTTCTAGTTCGGACAATGAATCAAGCTTCTGACTAAAATTTAATAGGTCATTGTCTATGAATTCCTTGTCTCCCTCCAACTCACTTTTGACCAATTTGACATATCACTGAGTTCTCTTCTTTAAATGTCATAGATCAAAAGGAACTTTCCATACATATTCAGTAATCTGCAATATTTCAGATATATTTCTAATGATATATGATTTCACTGCACTCAAAAGATCGGCTGGTCTCTCAAATCTATTAAATCTTCCAAGACTAAAAATCACCAATGGCAGTCCACCTATCGTCAGTGGAGTATTTAATAAATGACCTGAGTTCAAGGTATCTTCTAGATCTTTTATTTTTTCCTTCAACTTCATATTTTTTTCTTGTCATCGACCAACAAAATTCACAAGTGCTTCACCACTAGTTGGATGCAATTTCATCAGCCCTGCCATTGCAACTGAAGACAAATAAGCATTCAATTCTACCTAATCAACAACCATTATGTTTGAAAGTTGTATCCTTTCAATGTTCGATCTCTTATTTCCCCTGTCATAATTTTCATCCTACAATGTGACAAAATAGTCATCGAAATTAATGTACTCTTCAGTAATTTTCTCCATTATTCTCTGATTTTCTTACAAAACAAGAACAAACCCAATCAAGTAGTACAACACAATCAAAGTCCATGTATACCTCTTCTTCAATGCTCTCTGTTTCGGGTGTACTATTGGATATAAATGATTTAATCGTGTGAGCTCTTTCTGTATTTACTCTATGAGGAGGCTCTTGACCATCCCCACCACCTGATAGCCTATTGACAACCAATTTTTTACTTCTAATAGTTATCTTTTTTCTTAAGCTAATAGATTAAGTCACAACAAGACTATGTGTGCAAGATTGAGATTTCCATGTAAGGTTCGCACCTCTTTGCTTAGATATTTATCATATCCCAATGATATATTTTTTAGCAATTTGTCCAACATCTACTATCATTCTTTTTTTATGTTTTTTTTGATACATTGAGACTTTCTTCACTCCTTTCTACTTCTCAAAAACAAGTTCCCTTACTTCATAGATTTAAGGTGCTCTGTGAATATTCTTCTTCTATTAAATCATTTGATATCTTCAATTTCACTTAATTTGAAAGCATCCAAAGACTTTGCAAAAGTGAGAGCGTGAGTCGTATTCTTCACAATCACTTTTCCAACTGTAAACGGGAAAGAAATAAATTGTCTTTTCTTTTTCTATTCAAATATAGATAGCCAACAACAGTATTTACTATGTACTTTAGCAACAAAATACCTATCTAGAACAAATATTGGAAAAACCAATGGCCTATCTTCCAAACCATAAGTTTGTATAATCGTATTGCTTTCTCTTTCTTCATATTCCCCCTTTCCTAGTAGGAAAGCCTTAGCCTTTGCAGATATTCGAGAAATGTCTTGTCCAATGACTATGCAATACACTTGCATCACAAAAATATCATGAATTAAACAAAAATTTAATGAATCTTCTAGCTTCCACAATATAGGATACCATAACCACATTAGTTCCTCGTGAAACTTAAATATAGGATTACAGGGAAAAGCATCAACCACTCTCCTTCACATAAGAAGTGTTATTAGACATGAAATCATAAATAATCCATTGATCTTAGGTAATATATGTAACAAAACATCCAATTCATTCGAAATGACATAATCCCAATTGAACTTACATTTATTTGTGTATGTCTTATAAAGAACATAGAAAATGCATTTCAAGACATGTGATGTACTTTCTAGCCCTCCTACATGGGAAAAGAGCCAATCAAAATCCTTAAACAATTTCATTAACAAATAAATATATTCAAGAGAAATTCTGGAAGGAACCGCAAAAGTTTCAAAATTGAATTCCTACACAAAACTCAATTTTGCACCCTTATGGCTTCAGGAAACTATCCACAATGGACTATTCTAAATGCTTGTTAGGTTCTAGTAACTTTAATAAAAATATGAATACATTAGGGTTCAGAAAAACTCCTACCTTAAATTCCCTCTTTCTGAAATCAAAATTATTTGAAGAGAGATAAACAATTTCTCTCAAATTAAAGTCCTCTAGAACACATCCAACATTCATTAATCCAATACTCCAAATATTGTTACTAGTTTTCTCTTCTATTGACAAATTCACATATCATTCATAAGTTCTCGACCAGACAAATTTATCATCAATCTCAGCATGTGAGTTAATTGTATCATTGCAAATAGCCTCTTTCCATCACCTACTACCAATTTTTCCTTTGTAGTAAAATAAATACACTCTCAATGAATAACTTATTCAATATCACTTGACTTTACAATTCTCTATTTTCTTCACAAACACTAGTTGTTACTATTACTCATGTGAAAATTGTTACACATGGAACTCTGAATAAATAGCAATTAAAGATAGCAAAGCCAACTCTTGCGAACAATAATAGGAAAAAAAATTGAAATTCCAAAAGCATATTGTGCATTTACTTCACATTTTTCTTCTTCTTCAAGATCATTGATATATGCGTCACAAGAAACATAAATTTGTGACATATAATGATATACATTGTCTATCAAATCAGTAACTTTGTTCGCATGGCCAAAATTCACCACAATATGAAATTTTTTATTTGTTTAATAAAACCCTGACAACAGAAGTGTTCGAATCATTTTTTTGCAATAGTGGAAATGAATTTAGCATCATCAAAAACCTCATCAGTAATTTTTCGATACCACCAAAAAATCACTTCAAACCAGTGTTTTTTCCTCTTTTGTTTTCTTAATAAAAATACAATAGCGTGATTGTTGGCACCCGATTGACACCCAAGATCGTGAAAACTAACAACTGTAACCTCAAATTACAAAAAATCATTGCCATATTTTATCTACAACATTCTTGAATTGTCTTTATTTTTCTAGTCAATTTTGGAGACCCATAAAACTATCAATAATGTTGTAGTCTAATGAGGCCACAAACTCACCCAGAAAAATTGGAAATTCCTATATAATATTTTTTTTTTAAAATCTTGCTTATAACTGTCAAGGTTCAGGATTTTCGGTGCCCCAGAGATTCTTGATGGTGCTGATCCATTTCCAATATAACAAAAATGAATAAACACTCATACGATTGAATTTTAAAAAAGAATCACCGAATCCCATTGATAATTTTGCCATCCGAGTGGAATTTTGGCCTCCATAGAGAATGCCATCAATAATAGTTACAAATGGTAATGTGCACAATGAAATTGATGAGTAAATATTATGTCAATGCATATTAAACTACTCTCTATGATGAATCAACTTACCAGTTGGTCCCACTGCATTGTAAAAGTGAAACAAATGTGATTTACGAATAACTTGACACAACTATTTCTCATCAAATTTGACATGCAATTACAATGCAGTGCAAACCTTATTCCACATAAAATAATTTAATTTTAAACTCTTTGATTTTTTCAGATGTGGAAATAATTTAATTACCAAAAGTTAATAGTTGTAGCTTTGAGTTACTTTCGGTCAAATTTAAAGGCTCGTAAAACTATCAATAATAACTACAAATACTAAATTTACTTTCTATGATGAATGAACTTGACAAATTCTCCCCTACTTTGTAAAACCAAACCAAATTTGACTAATGAATAACTTGATACACTCATTTCTTGAAGTATTATAGAGAAAATCTTCCAGAGTATTGTAGAGCAAACCATAGCTTGCATAGTATTGAGAAGTATTGTAGAGAAAAGCTTAATGAACTGAAATCTTGCAGAATTGTACAACAATCCAAATCTAATCATAATCGACTGACTTAATAATGGAGTTTTGATGTGTCATAAGAAACGAAAATTTACCATACCAAGCAAGATTGAAACTAAATACAATCATGATAATCAACTAAGAAACTACCAAATGCAGACAAGAAACTGGAAAACGTGAATCAGTTTAGAAGCTTGCAGTATTTTCCAACTTTTGTATCTCTACACTATTGTTATCATCCAAGCTTAGCTTCGTAGATAATAGTTTATGTAAGGAAACATAATCTTGGAAAATACTCCCAGAGCTTCAACGCAATTTGAAAAGAGAAAATGCTACATGCCCCACTATTTTTTCTATCTCTATAAATAACATTTTTTGCCTCACTATACTAGATATTTCAAATGCTTACAGTCTCATTTCCCTAGAAATCACCACCCACCAAATTTTTTTCATTTGAAGCATGCTACAAGGATAAAGTTTCCATCAATATTTTTCATCATCACGATGTTTGACCTATGATTAATAGAAAATATTGCTGCAGGTAAATACAAGTCATCTCAACATTCAATTCACTCACTAGAATAAAACCACATAAGCACTAAGACATAAAATATAGAAACATGATTTTTGTATACTTTCAAAACAACACAAATGCATATGTGGCGAACCATAGAGAAAATCCATTTATGTGAAAAAATATATCACGCATAACCACCTCCACACAGCTTCATCTGCAAAACCACTTTTGGACTCAATAACGCCCTTCCATGAGTATTTGATATTTGAAACTAATATTAATAAACATGGGTCGCAGATATCATGGGAAGGAAGCATTCATTCCAAAATAAACATTGGAAAAAGCATTTGTTCCCTGCGCATGCATAACCTCTGAACAACAAAATCCATTGTGTGTAAAAGCTCTCAAGCTTTCACTGTATGCATTTCCACAATTTGCAAAATATATTAATAATAAAATAAGTACTGATCTTGAGCACAATATAATAATTTGAAATGAATTACAATTAAAATATCCCCATGCACTTCCTTCATTCCACACAAATTCTGCACATGCATTTTTTCTTTGAATAACCTCCACAGACGCATAACCACCTCTGCACAACTTCTTCCACACTTAGTAACACTCTCAATAATTGACATTTGAAACTGATATTAAATCACCACCTGCCAATATTTTGCATCTGAATCACACTATAAAGATAAAATTATCATCCATATTTTTCATTGTCCTAGTGTCTGTCCTCTGATTAATAGAAAACAAAGTTGCAGGTAAATACATGTCATATCAGCCTTCAATTCACTAACTACACACCTTATCACACATTCAAAAAACCACATAAGCACCAAAAAATAAAATCTACAAACATTATTTATGTATACTTTCAACATAACACAAATGCATATGTGTAGAATCATAGAGAAAATCCATTTATATACAAAAATATCTCACACACAACCACCTCCGCGCAACTTCATTCACACAACCACTTCCATACTTAAGAATTCCCTTCCATTAGTCATTGACATTTGAAACTAATATTAATAAACAAGGGGCCCATATATCATGAGAAGAAAGCATTCATTTTGAAATAAACATTGGAAAAAGCATTTTTTCTCTACATGCTAGCTCTGAACAACATAGTCTGTGGTGTGTGAAAAGATCTCAATCTTTCATTGTATGGACTTTTGCATTCAACAAAATCTATTAATAATAAAATAAGAAACCCTCTTGTGAAAAATCTACTAATATAAAAATTCATTACAATTAAAAGATCCCTCCGCACTTCCCTCATTCCGCCCAAATTCCGCACATGCATTTTTTCTCTGCATAACTTCCAAACATGCACAACCACCTCTACACAACTTCCTCTGCACAACTACTTCTACACTTAATCACCCTCAGTCATTAACTTGTAAAACTTATATTAATTAATGATAATAAATAAGAATTAAAAAAAGGGTTTGTATATTTATTATTTTAATAAACTTTGCAAAAATCTTTTGCATAACATCCACATGCACACAACTAGCTCCACACAACTTCGTACACACAAATACTTCTGCACTCAATAAAACCCTTTAATCAGTCATTGACATTCGAAACTCCACACATGCTACCTCCAAACAACCACCTTCAAACAACTACTTCCGTAGTTGCAAAAAATGTTCCTATATAATAATTAAAAAACATAATTGTATATTTATTATTTTAATAAACTTTGCAAAAATCCTTCCACACATTCGTTTTTACTATGCAACACTTTTTCTTCACACATATTGAAAACAAGTTTATTAAGCACCCCCATCTATGCAAAAGAACCCCAGTTCTCCCGCATACACTCCTTAATAATTTCAATTGCAGATTTTTTTAACCCTATGAAAAAGAACCTACAACTGCATCAATTCTCGCATCATTGACCAGATCACTAACATAAAAATTCCCCACAACCAAATGTTACATGGATTGAAAACATGGTTTATTTATTATTACATAATCAAAGTAGATTTATAGTTCAACAATTACGATAATTGTTAAAAATGAACTAACCTGCTTTGCACCCCCATCAGTCTCAGAGTGCCCCCCGTTTATGCAAAAGTCCCTAGTTCTCCCGCATATACTCCATCCTCTATGCAGAAAAGTTTTGCATAACAAAACCATACCAATTATCACATCGCTCATCACTATCAATGCACTCACTATGTAAAGGACTCCAATTCTCCCATACATACTCTATCCTCTGCACACAGAAATATAATAATATTAATTCAAAATTTGTTCATCCCCCGACCTCACTTGATCCCTATGAAAATAACATGCAACCACATCAATTCTTGCATCTTTGAATAGATCACTAATATAATAGTGTCCTACAACCGCATCAATGCCCACATCATTTAACAAAGCACTAATATAATAGTGTCCTACAACTGCATCATTGAGCATAGTGCTAACATAATAGTGATAGTGTTAGAGAACTCACCAACATAATGGTCACTCACAAAATTGCTTTTATTTTAATTTTAAAATGAATTGTATGGCATAGGAAAAAAATGAAAATAAAACACCCTCCACCAGGGGAATTATATCCCATCAAAGCTTCCCTGGCCAATAAAAAATTATAAATAACATTTACTGAAAATTTAAAAATTATTTTTTAATTTAAGCAAAATATAAATATTAAGCATTTTCCTAAATATTTGGTTAAAATTTCAAAAAAAAAAACAAATAATGCATAATCAACATAACTTGACCGTGAAGCGAATGCTATAGTCCTTGATGATTTAGGGACTAATGAGAATATTTTTTTTAATTAATTATATTAATATATACATATTTCTTTAACTATATAAGACGCCTTGAAAGGGGAAAAAATGTAAAATAGTGAAACTATTTCAAATTCTATTGTTGACACTTAATCTTAGGTAGATATTGTAAATAGAAAAAATAAAGTATGTTGGAAGACGAAGAGACATTTGGAGATGAAACCCAATGGTCTCCCTCTTCTTGTATATATTGGTATTCTCTCTTAATGCAAAACACATATTGATTTATGGAGTTACCCTCCTCATCTGACATGGTATCAAAGCCAACTCCCAAATTTAATTTTCTAAATTGTAACTCCTGTCACTTTCCTACCATTAAATTTTCCCTCCTACCATTAAATTTTCCCTCTATTCTACCTTGTTTTAGTAGTCTTCCATCTCTTTCCATAAAACCTCTCCCTTATAATATTTGCGCTAGTCTGACCTACCGTATTTGAAGTGCCAACATGTGTATCCAATTTTTTTTGCTATTCGTGGTGTTATGTGAATCTCTTGGATCGGTGAGCATGGATCTAGTAGCTGCGTTGGAATGGTGACTGCATATGTGTTGGTATCTGTGATTTTTTTTTTAATGGGCATGAGCTTTGACGGAGTGGTTGGATTGGTATGAGTACTACAGAGTTTCATGGAAGGATCAGCTTGATTTGTGACATTCGGTTGTTGGAATGAAGCTTGGTTGAAACCTAGAATTCGTGTGCTAGACATTTACACTAATGGCTTGACTGATATATGACACCACATATACTATTGCCGATGGAACGAAGTGCTCAGACCTATTAGTTAATGGGCTTGTTAATGGCCGATGTTCTTGTGCGTTGAATCTTTGTTTGGAGGACTGAATGCTCCGTTGACTCGTTTGAGGTATGTTGACATTTTTCTGAAGACCAGAGTATATCACCTATGTAATTCATGGAATGTATATGTTAGAGACTACTTTTTTGATTAAAAAAGTTCTATTGGAGGGCCAAATACCGTGACTATGTTTTTTATTTCAAATTTGTTGTGTGCTCCATTTCTTGAAGATTGTATGTGTATTGCATATGTTCTTTTTAGAATATGATATTATTTATGGAGCATTAAGCATCAATATATGGTGTAGTGAATATTGTTTAAAGGCTACATATGCTGAATGTATTATTGGGCGTCATGGGTATCACATATGGTGGAGCCATAATATTTTAAACATATTGATATAATATCTCAAAGTTCCATTATTTACATATTATATCAGTTTTTTATTAAAATAGAATATATCAAAGTAAAGTAGTCATTTTTTTGGAAACCGTATGAAGGCAATTTTTTGAGAATGCATTCACTCATATCGATAGTGGGAGTAGTTCTAAATGGAAAAGAGAACTATCATGAGTGGTCCTAGAAGATAAAACACACCTTTATTTTCAATGAGTTGTGGAAATGGATTTGTGAATGAGAATGAGACAATGCACCTAAAAATCCCACTTCAGACAAGGAGCTTTCCATCTGGGAAAAAAAACACATCAAGGCATATGCCTTGATTGCAGTGTTAGTAAATAAAGAGGTGAGTCATCATATTTCACCATTTTCAAATACCTTTGAAGTGTTAAATAAGTTGAAGGAATTATATGACTCACACTCTGAACTTGAATTTGTTCAATTAATGATCAATTTGTTCAATCTTGAGTTTAAAAATGATGACTCTTGCCTTAGCATTGGAAATAAGATCCATTATGCATGACATAAAATATATCAGTATTGAAATAGATGTTCCTCTCACTGCATATGTCAAGGCACTATATCCCACTTATTCACATTACCTTGAGTCATTCAAGCAAGTGGAAAAATTAAGTAGATTTCCTTTGACTCCTTGGAGAAGAATTTTGTTAAGGGAAAGAAGGATTTTGGAAAGAATACATATCCTTCGTGTTTTTAAGAAGTTGTGTTCCTTGCCCAGAAATAGAAGAATCAAGGACATGATTATTCTAGAGGAAGAGGTGGGCGAAGAGGAAGAGGAAGGAAGAATTTTAGAGGTAGGGGGAAGACATTTCCAAGGAGAGAGGTTTGATCTTCATTGCATATGGTGTAAAAGAAATGGACATGATTCTTCCACATGTAATCTTCCTTCGGATAGAATCGATCATGAAAGAAATGAAGAAAAAGGTAAAGCACTTGGTAAATGTAAAGGAAAAACACTCAAGTCCACTCATTATGTTGTGGCATATTGCAACATTGGAGTAACTGAATACTTATTTAATGCTTCACTTGCTTCATGGAAAGATGCTTGGTTGCTTGATTCAAGAGAAACTTGCCACATGAATTTTAGAAGATATTTCTTTGAAGAATTCACTGATAATGTTGATGGAGCAGTATACTTTGTAGACAAGTCAAAACTCAAGTCATCAAGACTTGGCACCATCAAGCTCAAACTGCTTGGTATTCCAGACTTTCTTGTACATGGTGTCTATACCTCTTGGTGTTTAGAAGAAAATTTTTGTCTCTGGTCCCGTTGAAGCCTCAAAAATCATTGCCTCAACATGGGAGAAAGGTCACTTGGTGCGGACCTTAAAGCAGCTCCTTTTTCGTTTGGAATAGTGGCTTCGACTGGGGATAATGGGACCAGTTTCCCAATCTGTTTAATTCTTGTGCTAAATGGGGTGATGTGTGATGTGTTTGGAATAATTCTTTTAAGATAACGATAATCTATTCTAAACTAATCAATCACAAATGCATTTAACTTCTAATTTCTAAAAGCTATCTAATCATAATATACCCAAGAAAACTTGATGTATGCGATCTACAATAATTTCTAAAAGCAATTGGTAATAAAGATCATTCAATTATGATTAGAAGTGAATCTATTTTAACAATAATCATTTTGTATAAAAAGCTAGCCGAAATGATTGTGATAAATATATCGCATAAAGAGTTATTCATATATTTAGCATAAAATAAAGATCATCATCATACATAAATGCAATAACGATAATCGAAATTTAGACTTTCATACATAAATAATTCGAAAGGAAAAGATTTTTTAATACATAAGTAAAAAGGATTACGAGATAAAAGTACCATTTATAATATGTCCTACTCATGTGCTTCATCAATATTGATCTATCTTCAATCCATTCAACATCATCTAAGAGTACAAAAGTAAAATTTCAGTAGAAGATGCTAAGTCAAATTAAAAAAATTGTGTTCCATATATTGCACGAGAACTTCCTCAAAGGGACAAAAGTTCATGTTTTGAAGAGAGATTCTAATAAAATACTGGCCCCCTATCCAAATGCATGAGACAGGTTTAAATACTAAAATTATAAGGCTAAAAATAGATTATTACAAAAATACTTAAGGAGGTTTAAACGACCTGCCTCAATTTATGCAAAAATAAAATCAAAATTAAAGTAAATAGGTTGACTAACTATGATGCATTTGATCCTTTAGATCGCAGATATCCACCATAGGCTTCAGCTGTGTAGGTCGGTTGACATCAGCTTTCAACTCTCCATCGAATATGGCATCAGTTAGTGATGGTGCCATTTTCTCGGCAAAGGTGGTTACACATCACAGGGTCATCCATTGGTTGTGAGGCTTGACCAAATGTTGCCAATATGCCTCCCAGTCTAGCCTGGTCGTTTGTCTTATCATTTCTTCTATATCTCTCGCTGCTTGCTTCCATTGTTTTTCAAGTTATTTTGCATCTCGAAGGAACCCTGGAATGGACTCTGCTACTAGATTTGCACCATGCAAATTCTCATTTATATTTTCTATGATAACATTTGTTGTTGTCGATGCTTTTGTTGTTTCCTTTTCTTTTTTAGCTGAGAATCCAAGCTCGCAAACTGAATTTCCTATGTAATTATTCTAGCTTGGGCATGTCAGCTTTTCTTCCCGACTTTGTATTTTTTCACGCGATGTGATCAGAGAAATTTTTAAATATCTCATCATATTCAAGTCAGATTTATACAACTTGACTTGTCAGTTTATCACTTGTTTCGCAATAAGATTTCTAGTGTGAAATCTTCTGGCACAGTGATTATTTCTGATGTGTCAACTCGGAACTAAGTCTAAGTGCTTCAGTGATAAACTGATTGATTTTTGGATTGTCTTTATGAAGATCAGTTATCACCTGCATCTGTGCTTCCTTCTTAGATAAACTGATACAATGTTCTATTTGAGATTTTTCAAATTCCTGTTGAAGCTTAGCCAACTATATCTCTGCCTGCTGGTCTATTTTGACTTGTTGTAACTGTTGCTCGAGCGACATTATTTTATTTTCCTTTTCTCTAAGCAACGTTTGAACTTCTGTTGCTTTTTCTATGGTCACTATAGCATAGATGCTTGTAAACTGCAAGATTCTAGTTAAGTTGGAGGATGGATCAATAGGTGAGTCCTTCCATAGAACATTCATCAGTTCATTTTTGGGGGTAGTAACATCTATAGAGTCCAATTTTCTTTTCTTTATTTTCCTTTTCACCATGGCCTTATGCCGTGGGCTATAAAATACGTCCAGAGGGGGTATTTCTTCAATCTTCATAATTATCTTGGAGGTGGGGGTAACTGGGGTATGCTCTACTTCTAGTTCATTGTAATTTCCAGAACTATCTTGTATTGTAGTGTTTGTAGCTCTGGCACCTGTTCCTCTATATGGAGACTTTTATTGAAATTTTCCCACTCCTCCTTTAGGTCAATTACAATGGGTTTTATTAGTTGCACAGAGGTAGTAGGGATTTCAACCTACTTACAAGCCGAAGTTTGTTCAGTTCTATGTTGTGTAGATTGGGTCGTATCCTCAATGCTTTTTCTTTTGCCATTTTGTGATGAATGTCATGATTCCTCGATAGATTTTTCCTAAGACTGTTCTACTGAATCGGATTTGGAGTTTTCTTTGGAGTCACCTTCTATAGTCACACTAGGAGTAGGCTCCCTTACTAGTCCAATTAACAATTGGTCCAATGGTACCGTCGCCAACCTTCTTTCTCTGTAACTGTAAAAAAAAAATCTAGATCCTCATGGTCAGAAAGGAGTTGGGCCATATCTTTCACCTCTGAAAATTTTCTTTTCTGCAAAATATATATCATCAAAAGCATCCTCCTCATTAGTGAATACTTTTATTTTCACCATGGTGGTGAAATTATTGACTATGCCAAACGAGTCATACTGTCGTCCAGAGAATTTGGGTAATTACAGAGATAACATGTTCTCCTCTTCTTTGAATGTGTGTCCCATGTCGTGTAGTGCAAATTCTTTGCATTGTATAGGGAATGAAGGCCAAATGGACTTCTTTGACTCTTTCAATTTTTGGCTCATTCCTCCCTCATTAGCTGCCTCGTAGGCTATCTCCCTAGCCATCAATTTATCTGGAACATAGTATGGGAGGATGTGGGGGGATGTGATGCTGCCAAAAACTCTGATGTATGTAAATGTCTCCTCCCTGAACCATCTATACACTGGGAGGATGTCAACTTCAATTTCTTGGGAAAATCTAGGGGCCTCTCAGTTATACAGACATTTGTAAATAGCGAGCATAACTCCGTGGCGAAACTTGAAAAATTGTTGTTGAAAATTGGATTCCCACGTGATCTTATGGTACACATGAATGGGAAGTGGATTTTGAAGAGTCCATTTCCATCCCATGATGGGGAACTTTGAACTACAAAGTTTTCTAAGAAAGGTGAGGTATGCACATTAAAATTTCGTAGAAATGATTCTACAGAATAATTTCTGATGATATTGTTGCTATACGCAATTGGTTTGTTTTCTCCTTATAATTCTGTTATTATGAACTTCTGATGTTTCTCATGATAAACCCTTATTTTATTTGGGTTACCGTTATAGGGAAGCCACAAGTGAGACCAGTCAGTTGCAAAATAACCATGGAGTTTTTTTGACTAATCTCTACTAAGGATTAAACCATAGAACTCAGGAATGCCAACTAAAAGTATGTTGATGATTTGACAAAATTCTGGGTTTGATGAAATTCTGATGGTTACTTGATTAAGTTCCCTAATGACTTCAGCTTGAGAGTGATATAACTGAACTATTCGTATAACAGATTTCTAAGGATGAACATTCAACTTCTCACCAACTGTTTTGGGAAATATGTTAGATGAAGCTCCCAAATCAACCAAACAGTTCTATAAGTTTTTGTTAAAGACTTCGAAAGTAAGAAGAAAAGGCAGAGTGTGTGATTTTGATTTTCCTCCAATTAATGATATATCAGTTGGATCTATTTTATTCAAAGGAGCACTAGGGGGTCTTCCCATTTCTTGGGTAGCTTGAGAGATTACAGCAGTAAGAAGTGGTGTAGTAGGTACTTCTTTATATTCTTTCAGAAGTAACTTCTTCTAATGTTTCAATTTGCTAAGCTCATGAAATGTAATGTTTGCCCTAGTTTTCTTCATATCATCGATAATGTTATATTCTATTTCATCAGAAACTATAAAAGTTTTAGATGAAAGAGAAGGATCCAATTGAGTAGGTGTTGTCTGAGTGGGTTTTGGTAACAATTTCTTACCTATTACTTTATCCATAGGGGGTGGCATTGAAGCCTTTTGTTTCAGATTTGTTTGTGACATTTCAACAGGATTTTTACTTTGGGTAGGGACACGTAAGGCTTCTTGACTTTGTTCATCGAGAAGTATAAAATCCCACATCCCTTGTAACTCTGCTACTTCCTCCTTGTCCGTTTGTTCTTTGCTAGGTGAAACTTCGTCCTCATCTGACTCAACATTTTTTATGGCATTTGGGGGCTTACGATCAGCAGGGTAATTCCTTTTAAATGGTCTGAAAAGTTTTTTAGAGGAAGTCTCTACTACCTATTTCATCTGACTCAGCATTTTTTATGGCATTTGGGGGCTTATGATCAGCAGGGTAATTCCTTTTAAATGGTCTGAAAGGTTTTTTAGAGGAATTCTCTGCTACCTATTTCCTAATATCAACCATTTCATTCGACTTGGTTTTGAGGACTTTCTGTAATCCTTCAAGATTAAAAGGATCTTTTTGTGGTTCCTTCTTAGAGTCATCTCTGAAGGTTACTTTCTTAGATTTCCGTTCTTCTAATTTGTTTCCTTTTTCAACAACTAGGATGCATTTTTTACAGCTATTGCCTCTTTCATATTTTTTGCCAAGGTTGGTTTGGTAGCTCTATCAACAAAGATAGTTGTGTTTGATCGTAGAGTAGAGATGTACCATTCATTTTGGACCTCATTGCTAGGATTAGATGCCGTTGGTATTTTAGTCAATAGCTTATTGAAGTGGGAGTTGAAGTCCTTGATAGATTCTCTTGGCTCAACCTTCAAATTGGAGAGATCATTAATTAAGGTAGTTGTAGATCTATCATCTCCAAACTTTGTTAAAAAATTATCTTGAAAAGCATCCCAATTGTTAATAGAACCTAATGGTAATTAAAAGTATAATGATCTTGCTGCTCCCTGCAAAGTATATGGGAATAGTCTTACCACTGCGTCTTACTCCTCTACTTGGTTCAAGTTAGTAGACAACATATAATTATTTATATGTTCCTTGGCCAATAGGACATTATCAGGATTGAATTTGGGCAGCCATTTTTCTGGATGCACTAGCAATTGATGTAAAGGAGCAGCCATCCTAATAGCCAATGGGTTCGTCCATGGCCTTGGAGGGTTTTGTGCCATTGTTGGTATATGGGTAGGGGAATGTGATGCAATAGGGTTTGAAGGTGATTGGGTAGAGGAAGATATAGCTCTTGTACCTGTGTGAATCACGATCTAGAGTGGTGAGATGGATGATTGGTCTTGTGAGGGTATAGATGAAATGGATGAAGGTGATGATAAAAACTCATTGTGAGATTAGGATGGTGTCTTCTTAGCTTTCTTTCTGCTCGAAAGAGGAAATTCAAGAAAAATTATTCCAAACTTTTTGCTCTATGCTCTAGTTAACGGCTGAGATGGAGTGATCTTAGAAGTAACACTATCCTGAGATATCTCAGTTCCTTCTTGTGATAACAAAATCCCCTGTAATTTGTGAATCAAATATTGAACTTTAGGGGCCTCGGTAAGAGATGAACATTCTGGATCAATTGGGTTTTCAATAATGGGTTGTATAATGTCCCGTGCAACTTCTCGTTTAGGGTCAGGGGACTTAGAAGACTTTCGAGAAGTTGGAGGGGAGGGTAAGGGAGTTTTACTCTTAGAATGGCCTATTAATTTGGATTTACTTACCATTCATAGTTTAGACCCTCCTTCTAGAACCAAAATGTTGAAGCCTTGAAAATTGTTGCCTCAACATAGGGGAAAACCACTCGGTCTAGACCTTAAATCACCTCCTTTTTTGTTTGGAATAGTTGCTCCAACTAGGGATGATGGGAACAGTTTCTCAATCTGTTTAATGCTTGTGCTAAATGAGGTGATGTGTGATGTGTTTGGAATACTTTTTTTAAGCTAATGACAATATATTATAAACTAATCAATCTTTTTTTTTGCTAGTGCAAGAGTCAGACCTTCTATTCATTAATTACAAATAAAGTACAGTGAGTAGTACCAAATTCTCAGACTCTAAGAAAAAAAGGAAAACTGCACAACAGCTTTACATCATTCCTATCTAAACAAAAAATGAACCTCCAAAGAAGGAAGGAAAAAAAAGGAGAGGGACCGAGAATAATCCCTAAAAAAACATCAGAAACGGCCAGAAACCCGCCCGAAGGCGAAGAAATGGGTTCTGAAGCCTGAGAGGAGAACCTTGGATCCCCCGAAGAACACCGTCACTTATGATAGGCACATCCTCTAAAACACTCAATCGTGGGACATGTCCAAACCATCAGATAGTAAAATATCCAAGCCGCAGGAGAAAACAGCCCGCCAATAGCTGGTCAATCTGCACCATTGAAACACCTTAAAGAGATCTGACGGTGGAGCAAGATATCGCACCTACCAACTTATGTGGAAGTTAGCGTGTGATCATAGTGGTAATCCTCCTGACCCCAATGCCACATGGCCTCACCTAAGTAGGATCACTCACAAAAAGTAGAAACCACTTACCACTTGAGCGAGCCACGAACAACGAAAAACCAAGCAGGTTGCGGAAAGAAAGACCCAGAAAAGGAAAAACTAGTTTCACGGTTAACAGGAACCCTCTGCTCCCCAACGCATACCGTGAAGACCCTTCAAGATAGGAAGCACTAAGCATGTAGCTCCTACCTGTCGGCTTCCCTTGAAGCACATTTATCCTTGTCAAAACAATTGTATCTCTCTAGGAAACCCCGGTTATCTTATCCGAACTAGAATAAAAAAACCCCATTATGAGCATGCCTTTGCGCCGACCCCTACTGGTTGACCATACTCGCCTCCATTTCTCTCTTAAGGAATGTTGTATTGTCTTTAATATCTTGGTTTCGATAGTCCGTTTTTATCCTGTTGTTAGGGAAATTGTACCAATTCATCACTGCCCTATTATCTGTGCGGACAACTCCTTGGTTAGCTAGCAAATCCGCTAGCTTGTTGGCCTTTCTTCTCACATGTGCAAATCTGACTATTCTCAAGCTCTGTAGATGATTATGAATCTGTTGGAATACTTGAATAAGCCTCCAATTTGAAAAGGCTTTTTCTGATCTTGTTCCCCACCTTATCTTCTGACAGAGTTGATGATGATTTTGGAGTCTGCTTCAATGATTGTCTTTTGTCGATTTTCCTGAACCAGGAACCCAAGACTCTACTCCATGGCCATTAACTCTACCATGTTGTTGTATTTTTTCCTAATTTTCCATAAAATATGAAAATAATATCTCCCTTGTCGTCTCTTAACACCCCTCCATTGCCTGCCTTACCCAGGATACCTTTGGAGGCCCCATCGATGTTGAATTTGAGAAAGCCCTTAGGGGGAGGATGCCAGAAATCAAGTTCTGGGTCCCCCATCAACCCATTCCTAACAGAGCTCTGAGGAACCAGTCCCTGCAAATCTAGCCTGCACAGAATCCTCCAGTCTGTGGCCAAGGGAGGGTTCGAGGGAAGATTTCGAATGTTGATACTAACTGTTTCCTTAATCTGTTTTAGGATTCTATCAAAGACGTTCTAGGAAGAGTTCTTAACATTATGGAATATCCTGTTTGTTCCTTTCTTTCCAAACATTCCAGATTATGAAACCTAGAGTAAGAGCCCAAGCAGACCTAAGGACTTCATTATCCGAAAAGTTCTTTCTCCATTTGGTGAGAGTGTTGAAAAGGCTTCCCATATCTCTGTTAGAGTGTTGGAAGATAGCTGCAAAAGAATCCCATAATCCATAGGTGAAAGAGAAATTGTTAAGAAGATGCTCGATGGTCTCCTATTGGGCCTCATAGAGCTGGAATCTAGAAGGCCCTAGGAATCCCCTTTTCGTAATATTATCCCAGGTCAGGATTTTCCTTTGAAGAACCAGCCACAAAAAGAGTTTAATTTTCATCCAGCCTAGATGCTTCCAAAGGTTTTCTCAGAACCTATTAGGAGCATGGGGATCGAGCTCAAGGATAATGAGCTTAGCCTCTTTAAGATTGAAGTTCCCTTCATTGTTTTTGCCCCATCTCAGTTGGTCATGCCCACTAGAAACTAGAATTTTCCTTTGCTCCAACATTTTCATCAGTTTTTCAACTTTGGTTGAAAGATGCCTGTCCTCTCAGAGGTTTAAATTTCGCCAATTTCTCCACTTCCCTACACTGTTGGTTTGATCCAAAAAATCCCTGACTTGGGTGAGCTCCTTAGCATCAATCTCTGCTTTGAGGTCCTTCATGTCCTCCTATAAGAGAAGAGGTTCTTTTTGTCATCTGTCCTCCCAGAATAAGGCCAAGTCTCCCTCTCTAATTTCCCAGAAGTTATGGTCTTGAATCAATCTTCTGTTATCCCAAGCTTTGTTCCAAATACGATATCCTCTTATATTCCCATCCATCCGTATGCGTTCAATAACAGTCCAAATTCTTGCATATTTTTCTTTCTAAATAATGGCCCAAATGTGCTTCTGGTTCCTTTATCCATCTCCACCAAAGTTTAGCCCCTAGAACCTTACAAAGAATCTCGGGATCATCTAATCCAACCCTCGTGGTTTTTGGGTTTGAAAATTTTGTCCCGAGAAACTAAGGCCCATTCCTTCTTATCTTCCCCCTTGCCCCAAATGAATTCTCTTTGTATATTTCTCATTTGATTTAGAATACCTTTGGGAGTAGGGATGGCCGAAAGCGTAAAGATTGGGATTGATTGAAGCACAGCCTTTGTGAGGACCAATCTACTAGCCAAATTTAACGATCTTACAATCCATTTCTTTGTTTTTTCATGTATCTTGCTGATAACTGGTTCCCAAATACTTTTATGAAGTGATTTAGCAGTTAAAGGCACCCCTAGGTATTTTGAGGGGAGAGAGTCTCTTTGGAAACCCAATATTTTGGAAATGTTCCTCTGAATAGCAATATGAGTATTAAAGAAAAATATATTAGATTTGGAAAGATTAACTTCCAAGCTAGAGGCCTTGGAAAAGTCCTTAAGGATTTGTTTGTAGGCGAGAGCTTATTTAATAGTGGGTATTCCTTGTAGCATGGTAGCATTGACAAATTGTTGGTGGGTTAAGGCTTGACCATTGTCAGAGAGTTGTCTACCGCTGACCTTACCAGCATCATTTGCATCCTTTATGGCTCTGCCTAGACCTTCCATCATAAGAATGAAGAGAAAGGGAGAAAGGGGATCACCCTGCCTGAGGCCTCTCGACGGGTGAAAGTCTCTGAGGGAGAGCCATTGACAAGAATTGAAAAACTAGAAGAGGTGATCAAAGCCAGGATCCATCTTACCCAATTGTGATCAAACCCAAAAGTGATAAGAACGTTCTTGATATAGTTCCAATTCAGTTTATCATAAGCTTTGGCGATATCAAGTTGCATGATCATACCAACTTTTTTCTTACTAGTCAACATGTGCACCACTTCATGTGCCTATATGATATTATTAAGAATTTTCCTACCTTCCACATATCCTGATTTCTCTGCTGAAACTAAAGAAGGTAGGAGGGGTTTGACCCTGTTTTCTACCACCTTTGATATTATCTTGTAAACTATATTCCATAGAGCTATTGGCCTGAATCTATCTGGGGTTTGAGCTTGCTCCTGTTTAGGGATCAGGGCTATGAAGGAGGAATTTATATCTTTCAAAATAGTTCTATGCTTCCTTGAGTCTTCCACTACTTGCAGAATATCTTGTTTGACAATATTCCAGCAAGCTTTAAAGAAATTGACATTGAGCCCATCCGGGCTTGGCACTTTACGATTTTGCATTTCTTTGAGAACCCCACTAACCTTCTCTTCCATCACACTCCTATAAAGGTTAACATTGTCCTCTCTAGAGACTATCCTGGGAATGTTCTTGGTGATTTTCTAGATATAGTGTTCTCTGTCATAACAAGTTTCCTGAGCTATGTTTCTGAAGTGCTGGAGTAACGCTGCCTCTATTTCTTCATGAGAATTGAGATTGTTTCCTCTTTCATCCTTAATTAGAGAAATTATATTATGTGCTCGATTAGCCATGGTGGATTTGTGAAAAAATTTGGTATTGCATTCTCCTTCATTTAGCCATTGGATTCTAGATTTTTGTTTCCAAAAAAATTCCTCTTGACTACATAAATTCTCCCATTGCTGTTGATATCTGGTGTCTTGATCCCATCGAGCTTTGTCATGGCCTTATCTAATAAGGCCTTGGTTAAGTTCCTGCAATTTACTTTCAATCATCTTTTTCTCTTCAAATATATTGCCGAATTCAATTTTGTTCCAGTCCTTGAGCTGTAGCTTGATATGCTTTAATTTTTTTCTGAAGGATAAACATTTTGGAACCCTGAATATTTAAATCCTCTTCCCACCACTTGGTTACATTGCTGATGAAATCTTGGTGGGAAATCCAGATATTTTCAAATCTAAAAGGTCTGTTCCCGAGTTTACCAAAACCTTGCACCTCCATTTGTATCGGCCAGTGATCCGAACCCCCAAAGGGTATCACTCCAGCCACCATTTCCTTGTCATTGAGCATAAGATCTTTTGAGATTATGAATTTGTCTAATTTGGAGGCTACTTGAGACTCTCCTCCTCTTTTATTGCTTCATGTAAAGATGCCATTGTGCAGTTCAATGTCCACCAACTTCATTTCATCAATAAAGGCCTGAAAAGCCACAGAGTCCTTGCCTAGAACTCTGGTTCCCCCTTTTTTTTCCATGAGTGACTTAATCATGTTGAAGCCACCCCTAAGATCTAGGGTATTCCTGCATGCCTGTTTCTGAGAGTCTCCAGAGAGTTAACTAGCCTTAGTTTAGCCTCCATTCTTTGTGGGCCATAGACATTTGTAACTAGATAGATTTTCTTAACTTCTACTGGTTGAAAAACTACAGATAAATAATATCTCGATGCCTCCACGTCTATTAGGTCAATCTTTTGTGGATTCCACAGAGTGAGAATACCTCCTGCTGTATTCTCTGCCTTGACTTCCAGAAACTCAAATTTATTGAGCCATTTACTATGCATATCTCTTATCTTCTGAATGGAACATTTGGTCTCCTATATGAAAATCACATCCGGAGATGCTTGTTTCATTATATTACTCAACAACCTTTGTTTTCTTCTACTACCTAGACCTATGATATTCCAAGAAGTGAACTTCATAATTAAAGATTAGTAAAGGAGTAACTGGATAGGTCTTTCATCTTACCTAAATCTGTCATTAGCTTTCCGCATTCCATCAACAACTCATTCTTCTTTTTTCTACTCATCTTCTTTCCAGGGATTCTGGGTGCTAGTCGTGCCATATTTTTCATCGTCTTCACTCTTTCATTGCCTTGTCTTTCTTTGTGATTGAGTTTGTTCAATCCTTTCGGTCCTCCATAAAAACAGCTGTTGAAATCTATTGAATTCCTCTATAGGTAATGAGTCTAGCCCTTCTTTGGTTCCTTGATTCAAAAAACTTTCTAAATCTAGGTTTTCTTTCTCAAGGATTTCCTTGAGATCATGGTCCTCCATTTCTGTCTCACTTTGTGTCATGTCAGGATCCATCGTCTGTTCAGAATTACTCATCATGAGTTCTTTCATATTTTCATTCTCTTGTCTTTTCTCCTTTTCTTTTTCTTTCTCCTCCTCCACTGTGTTTCCTGCTTCTGCTTTATCAGTATCTGTAGGATCTGCGTTTACTTTCAGGGTTTGGAACTTGTTCTGGTTAACATGTTTCTCTTTGGCTTTACTTGTTCTTGGTCCTCTTTTGCTCCCTTTTCCTTTGTGTACCACCTTGAAGAAGATTTCTGGATCCTTCATTATATTAGCTATACTTTTCTCCTCTATCTTATTGAGGGGGCATTCTCTGACCAGATTTCCATGCTCATGACATTTGCGACATCTGAAAGGGATGTGTTGTAATCTACTATTTGTGTCCATCCCTCATCAAACACTTCTAGAATAACCTCATCCAGCAATGCTCCAGAGAGATCCATATCCACACACATTCTTGCAAAGGAGGTATACTTTCCCCTTCTAGTGGCCTCAGAAACTTTGACAAAATTCCCTAACTTGTTTCCTATGGCTGATAGAGATTCTGTTTGCTAGTAATCAAGGGGTAAGGAGTAGAATCTTACCCAGACTAGGACTGAGGTGAAAGTTTCACGTTCTGGAACAATGTTCATGATCCACGACCTCATATAAAGGCCTGCAACAGCAAAGAAGTAGGGGCCTCCTTCAAACACTCTGTCTTTGTCTTCAATATTAGCAAAAACTACAATGAAGAAAACCTTGGATCCAAGATGTAGGTCAATGTTGCCTTTTGGTTTCTAGTGGTATTTAATCCACATTTGTAAATCGTTTTCAGTGGGCCACAGCCCCATGAATTTACAAATGATTGCATATGTTTCATATGATCCCTGTGCGCCTATAGCGCCGGGTCATTTAAAATGATTCTTGGAATTACCACCACTTTGGGTTTTCATGGTCCCATGTGTGCTTTGTCTTTAGTGCTTTGCTCCTTGATATCTTCCATATTCTCCAATGCTCCATTATGCTCTCTTGCGTTGGTTTCCTCTTGCTCTTCTTCATTGCTTCTCTCTTTTCCTTTTGAAGACTCTCTGTCATTTTCCATGGGCTTTCCCCCCTGCTAACCACTGCCTGCTTGAAGGAGGGAGTGGAGCTCCCCCCTGTGCATCCTTTCATGGTGGACAGCCTCTGTGATTGATCACAACCTTGGTTTTTTCCTCCCACCCATTTTTCAATCAAAGCTCTCGACCTCTCCCTATGCTATGTCTACCTTTGATAGAATAATCTATTCTAAACTAACCAATCACGAATGCATTGAACTTCTAATTTCTAAAAGCTATCTAATCATAATATGCCCGAGATAAACTTGATGTATGTTACCTACAATAATTTCTAAAAGCAATTGGTAATAAAGATCATTCAAGCACGATTAGAAGTGAATCTGTTTTAACAATAATCATTTCATATAAAAAGTTAGCCGAAACGATTGTGGGAAATATACCACATAAAGAGTTATTCATATATTTAGCATAAAATAAATATCATCATCATATAGAAGTGTAATAATGATAATAGAAATTTAGACTTTCATACATAAATAATTCGAAAGGAAAAGATTGTTCAAATTGAAAAGATTGCTTAATACATAAGTAAAAAGGATTACGAGATAAAGTACCATTTATAATACGTCCTACTCATGTGTTTCAGAAATATTGATCTATCTTCAATCCATTCAACATCATCTAAGAGTACAAAAGTACAATTTCAGTAGAAGATTCTAAGTCAGATAAAAATAAATCATATTCCATATATTTCACCAAAACTTCCTCAAAGGGACATAAGTGCATGTTTTCAAGAGAGTTTCCGATAAAATTCTGGACCCCTCTCTAAATGCATGGGACGGTTTTAAATACTAAAACTATAAGGCTAAAAATAGATTATTACAAAAATAGTTGAGGAGGTTTAAACGAGATGCCCCAATTTATGGAAAATTAAAATCAAAATTAAAGTAAACAAGGTGACTAACTATGATGCATTCGATCCTTCAGATCACATATATCCACCATAGGCTTCAACTGTGTAGGCCAACCGGTTCAACTTTCAATTTTCCATCGAATATGACATCAGTTAGTGTTGGTGCCATTTTCTCGGCAGAGGTGGTTAGGCATCGTAGGGTCATCCATTAGCTATGAGGCTTGACCAAATGTTGCCAATATGCCTCCCAGTTTATCCTGGTCATTTGCCTTATCACTTCCACTTTATCTCCCACTACCTAATTCCATTGTTATTCAAGCTATTTTTCATCTGGAAGGAACCCTGGAATGGACTCTACTACTAGATTGGCACAATGGAAATTCTCATTTATATTTTCTATGACAATGTTTGTTGCTGTCGTCGCGTCCACTATTGCCTTTTTTTCTTCTTTTAGCCGAGAATCCCAGCTCACAAATAGAATTTCCTTATGTGATTCTTCTAGCTTGGGTAGGTCGGCTTTTCTTCCCTCCTCTGTATTTTTCCAGACGATGTGATCAGAGACCTTTTTAAATATCTCATCATATTCAAGTCACATTTCTATAACTTGACTTGTTAGTTTATCACTTGTTTCGCAATAATATTTCTAGTGTGAAATCTTCAGTCACAATAATTGTTTTTGATGCGTCAACTGGGAATTAAGTCTGAGTGCTTCGGTGATAAACTGATCGATTTTTGGATTGTCTTTATGAAGATCAATTATTATTTCACTTCTGATTCCTTCTCAGCAAAGATTATCCGATGTTCTATTTGCATTTTTTCAAATTCCTATTGAAGCTTGGCCAACTGTATCTTTGTCTATTGGTCTGTTTTGACTTGTTGTAATTATTGCTCGAGCGATGTTATTTTATTTTCCTTTTCTCTAAGAAACATTTGGACTTTTGTTGCTTTGTCTATGGTTTCTATAGCATAGGCACCTGTAAACTTCGAGAGTCAAGTTAAGTTGGCAGATGGATGAACAGGTGAGTCCTTCCATAGAACATCCACTAGTTTGTTTTCGGGGGTAATAACAGCTATAGAGTCCAATTTTCTTTTCTTTATTTGCCTTTTCACCATGGCCTTATGCTATGGGATATATAATACATCTAGAGGGGGTATTTCTTCAATCTTCAGAATTATCTCGGAGGTGGGGGTAACAGGGGTATGCTCTACGTCTGGTTCATTTGCAGTTTGTTCCACTGTAATTTCCAGAGTTGTCTTGTATTGTAGCGTTTGTACCTCTAGCACCTGTTCCTCTATATGGAGACTTTTATTGAAATTATCCCATTCCTCCTCTAGGTCAATTACCATGGGTTTTATTGCTTGCACAGAGATAGTAGGGATTTCAACCTCCTTGCTAGTCGAAGCTTGTTCAGGTATATGTTCTATAGATTGGGTTGTATCCTCGATGCTTTTGCTTTCAGCATTCTATGATGAATGTCGTGATTCCTCGATAGATTTTTCTTGAGAATCTACTCTTGAATCAGATTTGGAGTTTTCTTTGGAGTCACCTTCTATAGTCACACTGGGTGTAGGCTCCCTTATTGGTTCAATTAAGAATTGGTCCAATGGGATCGTCATCGGCCTTCTTTCTCTGTAACTGTAGCTTTTTTCCAGATCTTCATGGTCAAAAAGCAGTTGGGCCATATGTTTCACCTCTAAAAAGGTGGTTTTTTGCAAAAATATATCATCAAAAGCATCCTCCTGATTGGTGAATACTTTTATTTTCACCATGGTGGTGAAATTACTGACTGTGCCAAACGGGTCATACTGTCGTCCAGGGAATTTAGAATATTGTAGAGATAGCATGTTCTCTGCTTCTTTGAATGTGTGTCCCAATTTGTGTAGTGCAAATGCTATGTATTATACAAGGAATGCAGGCCAAATGGCCTTATATGACTCTTTCAATGTATGGCTCATTCGTCCCTCACTAGCTGCCTAGTAGGCTATCTCATTAGCCATCAATTTATCTAGAACATAGTATGGGAGGATGTGGGGGGAGGTGATGCTGCCAAAAAATCTGATGTATGTAAATTTCTCCTCCGCAGACCATCTGGCCACTGGGAGGATGTCAACTTCAGCTTCTTGGGAAAATTTGATGGCATCTCGGTTATACAGCCGTTTGTAAATAGGGAGCATAACTCCATGGAAAATCTTGGAAAAATGTGGTTGAAAATTGGATTCCCGCGTGACCTTATGGTACACATGAATGGGAAGTGGATTCTGAACAATCCATTTCCATCCCATGATGGGGAATTTTGAACCAAAAAAAATAGCATCCATAACATGGGCGCTCATAAAAAATGGAGAGTAAACCCTCAAAGCAATGCTTCTTCTCCTTCTATACTCAATAATTGTTTTTGCTAAATTATTTGACAAGATTTGGGCCCAATTCATGATAGTTGCATTAATGACTGCTTCAATTAATGGAAACCAATCCAGGGAGAATTTGGTACTATCAAGTCTACCAAACAATCGACATAACATAGCCGCAAAAAAACTATAAGGGGGACAAATAGATGCGGTAGTGTACATAGCATTTTTATTTTTCTTTATCTTCTCTTCATTATTCGACCAGGCACGAGTGCAATCCACTGGGTCGCTATTCTCTTTAATAAACGTTTCTATGAATTTGTTGTTGTAGATGACCTGTGGCTCTGGTAGGTGGTACATAAGCCGTAAATTGTCTGGGGTAAAATATCCAGTGATCCCTTGGCTTCTTGTCTTGAATTGTCTGTCTGAAATATCTGCTTCATCGATAACCCATTTTACCATATTGGTATAAGGGATTATCTTCAACCGAGCAGCTATGCGATGCAAGAACGAGAAAGTCATCTCTAGGATGGAAGCGTCTGAGGAATCTCGACAGTCAACTGTAACATTTGTTTCCATAATCCTTGGTTGTTCTTCCTCCATTATGTTGTACATAGTCTCCCATGTAGAGGTTCCTCCCTCTCTATTGCATGTGGTGTCTGTGAACAGGGGAGTCATCTCAATCTTCTCAAATTCTACAACCTTTCCTTTCTTCCCCATTATTCTTAATGCTTTGCTCTGCAGGTTTTTCCTGAAATAAAGAATAAAAGCTATCAGACACTCAAAGATGAACGTAAAAATGAAATAATGCAGATATCTTGTAAAGGTGGTAAAAGAAGCATTATTTGAATGCACGTAACAAGATATCGTATCAAGTTGGATGGATTTTCACACAAATGCAATTATTTCCCACTAATGCCCATTAATGATTTGTTATCCCTTAACTCTATTGCTCATAAATGTTGGTGTCGAAAAATAGGATGGAAGCTCCTAGGGTAGAAAACCATTATATTGTGATGATAGAGATTCTGTGATTTTTGAAGCAATATTGCAGATCGAAATATCACAATATGTTCCTTTTAACATTCTTACCTCTTGCTGTGTATCTGTGAGATGCGATATGTGAGGTGTCCATTAGATGCTTCACGTATGGTTAATTACTAAGCTCATCCTAGGCAATAGACTTGATGGACTCGAAATATTTGCTTTTAATACTTTGTGGTGTGAGTCTGGGTGCAAATCACATATTGCAATATCAGCTTATGGTAAGTCAAAAGTGTTCGGATGAATATCTGAAATGCAATGCAATAAAGGCCAAAGCGCCATCGCGATTTTGTAACTCGCAAACCTTGATATATTGTATTTAAGAGAGAACTCTTTTATGGGTCGAGTTATGTGATGCGAGACTTAAGCCTAAAAGTTTTAATGAATTCCTTTTTTATTGGATTTTATGATAATTTAAACCATGGAGCCCTTATTTTAAGCACTTTGCTTGATTTTTGAAGGCTTTTTAGAAAGGTCCCACTAGAAAGGTCCTTTAGTGGGTTTTTAGACGGGCTATATATGAAAAGGTAAGTCTTTGGTAGTTCCCAAAAGTTTTTGATTGTTATTTTTCTTTACTTATTAAAAAGAAAATAAAATAAATGACTAAATACTAAGTTTTGTTTTTTAAATGAAAAATTTTAAAGGGTCCCCATTTAGTCAATATAACATTAACTGCTATTATTAACAAAATGGGGGTTGTTGAATACCACAACAGGTCCACATCCACCAGCAAGGACACTCCATTCACATATTTGATGGAAAGATTGAGGTCAAAAAAGAATCATATCACTCACTTGTCATGACTGGGATAGAAGAAAAAATACTACTAAAGCTGCAAGGAACCTATCACAAAACTTTTCATACTGTTTTCACTATGATGAAGGTACACTTCCATCAAGTCTTTTATGACATGCTAGATTTGGGAACTTGAACTATGACAACCTTCATTTATTGAAAAAAAATGGTGTTACTGGTTTATTAACTATTCCTAGGAAACTTAAGCAATGTGATGCTTGTATCTTAGGAAATCACAACAAACAATCGTTTCATGATTCTCATTCTAGAGAACATAGAAAACTTGGACACATTCATTCAGATTTATGTGGCCTAATGCCTATTCCTGATGAAAATGGTAATAGATATCATATGGTGAAAGTTATTGACGACTACACCAGATTATGTTGGATTTACTTATTTAAGAACAAATTTGAAGTTTTTGAAACATTCAAGAACTTTCATGCATGGATTGAAAATGATGTGTAATCTCATATTGGATCTATTTGTACTAATAATGGAAAAGAATATACTTTGAATGAATTTGGAAAGTATCTTTGCTAGCATGGGATCAAGCATAAAATAATTGTGTTATAATCCCCAACAAAATGGATTAGTTGAAAGAATGAGTAGGACAATATTGAATATGGTACATTCCATGGTGTTTTTCAAGAATGTTAAGCTATATTTTTGGGCTAATGCAGTTCTATGTGTTTTGTATACAAAGAATAGGTTTCCATCTCATGCTATAAAAAACAAGACCGTCTATGAAATTTGGGATGGCCACATTCCTTCAGTGAGGCATCTTAGGGTTTTTGTCTCCACTAGTTATGCCTTGATAACTAAGGAACAAAGAAACAAACTCAACGCAAGGAGTCGCAAATGTATCTTCTTGGGGTGCTCATATACCTCCAACGCTTACCATCTCTATGATGAAGTGAATAAGAAGTTTATAATATCTAGAGATGTGATCTTTCTTGAATATTCCAAGACTAACAATGTTGTTTAGCGGCAACTTGATCGCTTGGATAGATTCGAACACGCGAAGTATTTTCAAGGGTTTTTTAATGAGATTCCACATCTTGAAGGGGGGATCCCTATACTAGATCAATCTATGTTATATCCTTATGAAACACTCTGTCCCCCTCATGAAGCTCCAACCACTGATCAAGAAGACACTTTGAGTGATGTTATTGATACAATTGGGAGGCTAAGTCTTGATTCAACCCCATCTTAATTAGTGAGAAACCTAGGCCATCTAAGAAAGGTTATGTTATGACTCTTGGATCAGGAGTTGTCTCATGGAGGTCATGCAAACAATCAATTCCAACATATTTAACAATTGAGGTAGAATATCTGGTAGCGGATGAAGCAACGAAGGAAATTGTGTGTCTTAGTAAAATTCTGGAAGATTTGCAAGAGAAACAAGTGCATTAAACTCCTCTCTTGATTGACAACACTTATGCAATAAAGTTGGCCAAGAATCCAAAATTCCATGATCGAATGGAGAACATCAACACAAAATAGCATCTCATTTGACATCATGTTGAGGCCAAGACAGCCTGCCTACGACATTATTCCATAAATGAGTAGACTCCAGACATTTTTACCAAACTACTTGGAAGGGAAAAGTTTGAAATATTCAAAATGATGCTTGGACTTACCAACATCCCTTTAGATTAAGGGATGGAATGTTGACACCTAATCTTTGGGATTAGGAAAATCTATGTAAATATCGTCAATAGAAAAAATAAAAGAACTTGGAAGGCGAAAAGACATTAGGAGATAAAACCCAATAGCCTCTCTCTCCTTGTATATAGTCATATTCTCTTTTAATGCAAAACACAATTTGATTCATGGAGTTACCCTCCTTGCTTAACAAATTTTATTATAGGAATTTAATTTTTTAATTACTATATATAATATATACAATATTTTTTTAACCACATATTTCACATTGAAATATCTTATTTAATATGAGCATTGAAATATTTTATTTATGGACCACTTTTTTTACATTAACAACTTTTACTATAAGAATTTAATTTTTTAATTACTATATATAATATATACAATATTTTTTTAACCACATATTTCACATTGAAATATCTTATTTAATATGAGCATTGAAATATTTTATTTATGGACCACTTTTTTTACATTAACAACTTTTACTAATACATTTTTAAATATACACTTCAAATATTTGAAATATCTTATTTATAATTACATTTATTTCTTTATAAAATTATTACTAATTTCTTAAATTCATAAACAAATTTTGTACTTAATAATTGAATGATTACACATCTCCTTTCTTATAGGATTGTTTTTTTTTACTTTTCAATTATTTTCCTTGTAAATTGGAATATTTTATTATAATCAAACATTGAAATAATTCTCTCTCTCTCTCTCTCTCCCTCTTCTCTCTTCTCTATATATATATATATATATATATTATAATATATAGAGAGAGAGAGAGAGAGAAAGAGAGAGAGAGAGAAGAGGGATATAATGTGGTTCCACTGACCATCGATGATCGCTACACATGAATATTTGTACCCGGTAGATCCACTCCAAAAGAAATCACTTCCTAAACGATGAGAACCTAAACCAATTGGAATAACCCAATATTAGTTAACATGAATATGGATATTGAAATATCTTTTTTAAGTCCTATATTGAAATAATTTGAAAAATTATAAGAAATATATATCTTTCTTTTTTCTTTTAATTACTTTATCTCTTTTTATAACTAATATAAAATTATGTAACTTAACATCGACATTATTTATAATTGGGAGAGAGTGAAATATTTTTACCACATAATTGATGTTTTATATTTTATACTATTTTTAATTGTAATTAACAAAATATGTATATTCATTTGTCTTTTTAATATAGCATTGCTATTTTTTTTGGAGAAGACACATGTCAACTCCATGTTAACCACTAATAGAATCACACATCACCCTCATATTCGAGAAAATGCATATTAGCATAATCATATATAATCCATACGGAACAAAGTTAGTTAATGTTGTTCAATGTTCCATGCATGCCCAAATTTTAATGGAAATAAGTTCAAACTAATATGCTATCAAAATAAATGTGTTATCTTTACTCCATGTAACCATAGAAAATGTTCACGATTGAGAATCTGCATTTTCAATTCGTATGAAGTAAAATTAATATTCAATTTTATTCCATAGTCATTGGATACTAGAACTTTAGTGAGCATAAACTAAAAAAAGTCTACAATCAGAATAATTTTTTTTTTTTTGTTAAATTGGTAGGAAGTAAAACTAGCATTTGCACCAGATGTTGCAAAGGAAACGCCGTAAGGCATAAATTGAAGAAAGCAAATAGAGCAAAAAAAATACTTTGATAAAGAATAAGAATATATTGAACACTCAAATCAATGCCCCATTAATTGAAACCACTTAGTAGACATTCCATACAAAATGGGCATATGATCCAAGAACATTGGTGCATAAGAGAGCCAATTAGTCAGGTAACATAAGTATAAATGGTTTCATAAATTAAAATCCATAGGGCTAACAAATCTTGCCTAGCCATTTAAGATATAGAAGCTATTTTCTTTAGCCATTTAAAATATAGAAGCTTCGAAACCTTTGTATATGAGCTATTGTCAAAGGATTGCCTTTGTCCTTAGAAGCATTACAACTAGTACCAAGGAGATTAGGACCTTCAAGCTGCCGAACCCCATGTATTTCTAGTCAGAAACTATGGTTTTAACAATTTCTACTCATATTTTGGGCAAAATCAACCACAAAAAAAACAAAAGTGGTGTCATTAAACCACTGTGTTAATGCATTATCAGGTGACACCTTATCTCTAATTTTATCAGTACAAGTAAGATATTTAATATCACAATGTAGGGTTTGATTAATCTATTTCTGTACAAAATAAACTAGGTGAATATACTAAGTGAATACTTGGACGATGTAACTCTCCTTTTTTGTAATTATATAAGCCAGCATTTTCTCAAGTTCAATCGATCCTATCAAACACTAAATGATTGTATTTTCAATGAACATGAGTAGACTGACCTGTGTCACAAGGGCAAAAGTGGAAGTGTGATGTAACTTCATATAGAACTGCACAATAACCCTATACACAAAACACAAGCAACCCAAGGTAATCCTTATCAGATGATGATGGTATGTCACCTATTTACCTGGACATTTATATACGGAAGTGGACACATTAAAATATTCAAATTACAGAATGTGTCACCCTCAAGGTGGACAATGAAGCTGGTTTTAATAAGGAAATTAAAGATTTAGTACAAACTAAGAGATAAGGTTCCTTTTTGTGGATGTCGTCGAAATTGAAAGTTTTGGGCCGAAAAAATTCTGAGTAGACTAGAAAGCTTCAAAACCGCGTGAGTCTTCCAAAAAGACTTTTTCTATAAATTCGGGCTACAACCTTTTCATGCTGGTTCTTACATTCATTTGATCTTGCATACTATTTTTAAACATATCAATATTTATTGTATGCATACATTGCTTTTAGTCCATGAAAAAATAATTGCAGTCCTACTCTGCTTTCATTTGCAAAGCCATCATTCCAGGACTTGATGTAATGGCCATTTGATGATGTGGGCTGCATTTTTGCCTGGATCTACCCAACCAAACTGTATCAGTTTCAAAGGAGTAAAACCCAATGCAAGGCCCAGGCCATTTTGGTAGAATAGTAACCTCTTGGACTGGGCAGCCCCTTTTGGGGTATGTTTCTCAAATCACTTGTAGAAAACACATTCCAAGGTGATGGTGAAAAATCAAGATCACTCAAAAACTCGGGGAATGGTACCTGATGGGATCAAGGGAGTGTTATGCTGTCAACCAGCGTTATATTTTCAACCAGATCTGCAACACCCAAATAGTATTAGTTTCAAAGAGATGAAGCCAACTGCAAGCCCTACAAAATTTTGGCAGAATAGCTACCTCGCGGACCTGGCCCGTAGCACCTTGGCAGAAGGAAGTCTGTTCTAAATAGGGCAACAACCTGTGGGAATTGTTTCTTAAAGCACTTCCAAAAAAAAAAATCCTAGATGAGGGTGTAAAATCAAAGTACTAAGAGACAAGAGGAATAATAGTCACATCAAGCAGCAGTACAAAGGGCCTATTAAAACGAAGTGGTCAAAAGCAACTGCGATCTATCATGATGCCAGAAGTATATAAACAAATTCCTAAAACCTTGAACTGTATTGGGAAGATATGTAGATCACTAGATAATGCAAACATATTTTTACAATCTAAATACTGAAATGGGCAGATGGATAAATCCCTAACTCTGCAGCTCGAGGTGTGTGATCAATGAGGCAGTAGCTAGGATGAACAACGCACTCAAAAAATGACCTTCAGTGAATTGCTAGCAATAATAATCAAACTAATATGATGACTATCACGCCTAACTTTCATGACAATATGTAGCAGTGGTCAAACAGTAAAACTTCTGTTACATGTAAGATCTCAATAGCAGGCCATATACAAGTACTTGAAGACTAAAATTACCGAACTAGTCAGGAGCACTAACATCTAGAGCAAAGCAGGTGACAAGAGATTGTCCAAAATGATTGGCAGAATGGGCAATAACCACCAAAGAACGAACACTTCAAGCATGGGTAGATAACCAAGGCATTGGTCCATTGATGAGATCAAGTGAGTGTTAAGAAGAATCCACCGGGGCTGCATTTTTGCCTAGATCTGCCCCACCAAACTGTATCAGTTTCAAAGGAGTAAAGCCTGAAAATATCTTCAGACTATGTGAAGTGGCATATTTTCTCCATTGGTTATATTTCAGCAGTTTATTTGCTTTGAAAAGGAGATGCCTGTTAATCTTATAATATGCCATATGGTTCTCCCGCCTACCTAATCAGTAAAAGACTGCCATAATCCAAGATTCAATCATTGCCAGGAATTCAAATGTGAGAGCGACAATACATTAATAATATATTGAGCATATATTATAATCATAATGAGATACCTGTGTTTGAGCTCCACTAAAACACGGTCTAAGGGGTCATTAAACTACCCTTTTATTCATATAATGACCAGAATGTATCCTAGAGTCAACTGGATGTGAACGTAATAATTAATAAATAAATAAATTAGAAATTAAAGACTCAGTACAAATTGAGAGATAAGGTTCCATTTTTGCTGATGTTGTTTGACATTGAAAGTTTTGGGCCGAAAAGAATTCTGAGTAGACTTAGAAAGCTTCAAAACCACGTGAGTCTTCCAAAAAGACTTTTCCATAAATTCAGGGCTGCAAAACCTTTTTCATGTTGGTTCTTACATTCATTCTGATCTTGCATACTGTTTTTAAATATCAATATTTATTGTATGCATACATTGCTTTTAGTCCATGAAAAAATAATTGCAGTCCTACTCTGCTTTCATTTGCAAAGCCATCATTCCATGACTTGATGTAATGGCCATTTGATGATGTGGGCTGCATTTTTGCCTGGATCTACCCCACCAAACTGTATCAGTTTCAAAGGAGTAAAACCTAATGCAAGGCCTAGGCCATTTTGGTAGAATACAACCTCTTGGAATGGGCAACCCCTTTTGGGGTATGTTTCTCAAATCACTTGTAGAAAACACATTTCAAGATGATGGTGAAAAATCAAGATCACTCAAAAACTCGGGGAATGGTACCTGATGGGATCAAGGGAGTGTTATGCTGTCAACCAGCGTTATATTTTCAACCAGATCTGCAACACCCAAATAGTATTCATTTCAAAGAGATGAAGCCAACTGCAAGCCCTGCACAATTTTGGTAGAATAGCTACCTCACAGACCTGGCCCGTAGCACTGCAGAAGGAAGTCTACTCTAAACAGGGTAGCAACCTTTGGGAATTGTTTCTTAAAGCACTTCCAAAAAAAAAAATCCTGGATGAGGGTGTAAAATCAATGTACTAAGAGACTAGAGGAATAATAGTCACATCAAACAGCAGTACAAAGGGCCTATTAAAACGAAGTGGTCAACTAGCAACTGCGATCTATCATGATGCCAGAAGTATATAAACAAATTCCTAAAACCTTGAACTGTATTGGGAAGATATGTAGATCACCAGATAATGCAAACATATTTTTACAATCTAAATACTGAAATGGGCAGATGGATAAATCCCTAACTCTACAGCTCGAGGTGTGTGATCAATGAGGCAGTAGCTAGGATGAACAACACACTCAAAAAATCACCTTCAGTGAATTGCTAGCAATAATAATCAAATTACCAGATCCAGAGGCAGTGAAGTTCTTTGATATGAAAGTATACAAAAGCTTGAGATGTATGGGGTACTAAGTGTAGTAGCCTACTTCAAAAGCTCAACAGATTCTCATAAAGGATATGGCAGTCAGGCTAGCAGTATTGACACTTTGGAGAGAAGGGGATTAAGAAGCTGAAGAAAATAAAACTTGAGAAGAAAATATGATCAACAGGAAAAGGCATTCAGGATATGGTGCATACAAGAAAGGATATATCTTTTTTTTTAATTCTCATGAAAATGTTCTTGTTAACTCTGGACATAGTGGTTATAGATAATATGCAATAAAGATAAGGAAATACCAATTCAGGATTGTGAATGCCAGTAACGCTTGCTTCTACAGATTCGCGTTGAACAATAGCCTCACCATGACGCATGTAGGCTCAGACTCGGCCTACTTACCGAAGCCGGTGACTGTGAAAAAATTCCTGCTGGGTCCTTCTGAGCTTGCAGACATCGTCATCAACTTCAACGATTCGCGCACGTACGAGGCCATCTTAACGAACGATGCATCATATCCATACCCAACCGGGGACCCTGTGGATGACCTGAACAGGATGGTGATGAAATTTGTGATCGAGCACAAAAAGGGCATCCTGCTTGCCCGCGATGAGAGCCGAATCCCTAAAAAACTAATTGAGTACCGTCGTCCCCGAAAGGAAAGCGCGGCCCATACGAGGTACATAACCATGTATGAATACGAAAGCGCAACGGGAGATCCGACCCATTTGTTCTTCAACGGATTACCCTATGACGCCCCAGCTACTGAGACGCCGAGGCAAGGAACCAGCGAAATATGGCATTTCATCGATCTCATAGACGACAATCATCCACTCCATATCCATCTCGGACTGTTTCTCGTCCTCCAGCAAACAGAGCTGCTGAAACTGGACGAATTTAAGTCTTGCATGCAGAAAGAGAACGACGCCCTCAAATGCAATATTGAGAAACATGCCGAGGGAAAAGTCATGGCAGCGCCTGCGCAGGAACGTGGATGGAGGAATGTGTTTAAGATGCAACCCGGATATATGACAACCATTCAAATTTTTCATTTCATCTGCCCAGCAATCGTCTATCTACGAGGTCTCATCGTATACCGGTCTCATCAATTGGATGGATGATATTAGTTTCATCGTCTAACACTTAAATCAAAGGCTCAGAAATGTACAAGTAACCAAGAGGAAAGTTGATTTCAAATGGGAACGCCTTATGGCGTAATTAATAAAGTTATTGATTTTATGATGGGAATCTCATTGGCTCAGGCGAGAGTTGAGGATGAAGCTTGCCAGAATCTACAAGGAATCAGATTCATCGTGATTCTTCATATATATATATATGCGCGCCAACTCGGTGGGAGATTAGATCGGGAATAAAAGTGTTGCAAAGGGGAAAAGGCATATTATTAGCTTTAAGGAAAAACATGGAAAAAGCCTAGGCTAAGGGAAAAAAACAGGACGTTGCCTAAGGGAAAAAATATGTGAACATGATAATGTTAAATAAGCATTATCAAGGCTGAGTAGTGGTTACTCATGCCTGGCAAGTTATCATCGCTCTGGCGGAATAAGAGGATTCAAGGTTCGGTGGTCTGGTGCAGTCAGCCATTGTTTTTCCGTTTTGAAGTGAATTGGTATGAAATTATGAACTTTACTCTCAATATTGTTTGTATTATATCCATGTCGAAGATTAGATATCAATGATAGCTAATTAAATTTATAAGTTGCAGAATTATTAATTTTCTATGGATTGCATGCTGATATCTGATGTATAATTTTATAAATGAATGGAGTGTGAGTCTATACATATTATCTCCAATGAATGCATGAAACCAGCTACGCTGATCAGGATAGTTTAAATTGATAAGTGATATGAAGGTACGGATTTTTTATGAAAACCTATTGAAGAATGTGTATTTGTACTTTAGCATATTTAATCGAGAGCATGCAGGTTGGTTGGTACAGAGAATGCATGACAAACTATTGTGCAAGCGTAGGAGTTGTAATTGTGTGCTTAAGTTCATGAGTACTTCTGAAACAAGTGCATTTAGGTAGAGATGGTCTACAACCCATCTCAGGACTTTCCTGTGAGAGTAGAGGCGATTGTAACATAGAATTGTATTAGTTACGAGGAAGCAAACTCGTCTGCCCTTATTACATAGAAAATTCAAGAGTAAATCTAGGACATTTTATGCCCTACCTACAGCCCTATAGTGTAATAAATATGTCCCTGTAAGGGCATTTCCTACTAACCGATTTACAAAAATTTGGGCTGATCATGGTTGGTCAAATGGAAAGATAACCCTGTAGATAGAAACATTATAGACTAGAGTTATATAACAGTCGTGTGAAAAGCAAACTAATGCTTGCTTCCAACAATTAAATGCATAAAGAGATTCAGGCAATTCTGTCGAGATAGAATTAGATTCATATTAAACGAATGCATTACCAAATTTTTTGGATATGGAAGCATTATTAATTTAATCACAGACGTGCATATCATATAAGCAAAGAGTAATACATCAAGAATGGACTACATGGTTCACTATTGAGAACCTTAGTAAACTTGGGAACTTGCATAAACATGGAGTCAAATGACTTCCTAGTAGATAATTGCATAAACATGGAGTCAAATGACTTCCTAGTAGATAATTTATACATGTATGAAGCTGTGTAAGCATAAAGAAATGAATTAGTACTCTACAACCATAAATTCCTGTAAGAGGCATAATCCATTGTGCTTAGCTAAGATTTGCCTCAAAGAATCAAGTAAGGAAAAAGAAATAGAGTCCAAAAATGTGTTGGGCAAGATTATAGGCAAGATTACATTATCTATATCCACATGAATGTGCTGTTATTTTTTCGGAATAAGCCAAAAACGTATACATAACCAAGGAAGCCATGTAGAATGGAGGATAGAAAATGGCACCAATGGAAGTGTCAAGCAAACTGAAACAAACTTCCATAACTTTAAGAATAGTCCAATTTATACATTCATCACATTTTAGCAAATATCTCACGGCCATGTTCTAACTTATGTCTAAGAAGACCAGAGGGCAAGAATAAATGGCCATTGCAGCCCTAAAAAAAAAAAGGCAAAACGCTCATATACATTCGGCCTAGCTGATGTCCATGCAACTGAAACAATAAGGAAAACTAAATACAACTAACAACTGAACTATGGCCTATTTTAGGTCCTGCGAATAACATCACCACCGCTACCAAGTAGCCAATGAATGTTCTTCCATCTGAGAAATTGTGGAAATCAGGGGTTTTGGGTTGGAACCCAAATGCCGAGGTGCACATAGCCATATCCCAGTTTCACTGAGTCCAGGAGCTCTACAGACATCCACGAACCAGCAAATCGAAAGTGATTGGGAGGGAGCAGTTTGTAGAAAACCCAAAGAAAATGTAGGAGGACCAAAGGCCAACAACCAGTGAAGCAGATGAAAATGAAAGGTTAATCTCCTAAATTTCACTGAGTTGTGCATCAAATCCATCGTTCTGGAGGATACCTGAAACAATAGAAAGCATAACCATTATTAAAGCCAGAGGAAGACTAGTCTACCTTAGATTTAATGAAAACTCACTTAAGGGGAAAAGAGTTGGGTTACCTATCAAACCATAATAACCTAGAGTAGTTCTCCAACCCTGTAAGGTACATCACCAAACACGAATTAAGATAATAAAATAAATACCATAGAAAGAGAAATAAATATGAAATGGGTTACTCACAAATACACAGGGAAAAACTCAACTAAGACCGCGAGAGGAGCCATTGTGGTGAGGGGAGTAATGGCCATGAAACCCTGGGGATATTTTTACCAACCAGGGAAAAAAAACCCAAATCAAATATTCGCCATGAATCCTGTGAATTGACAAATCGAACTGTTGTTGTTAAAACCCTACCCCTTTCATCAAATGGCCAAGGACAGGGTGAAGAACTGAAAAAAATTACGAACTCTGAAGCAGAGAATGATCACAGAACAATAACAGAATGAAGGAACCCTCAACCCATTCCCGACTCTAAACACTGCAAGGAGAAAATGGTAAATCACGATGGAGAAGGTAAGTCAAATGGTGTTAGAGTTTCGATGGTGGATCTAAACCGTAGATTGAGCAAGACAAATCTTCACCCTCGAAACTACCTCGATGAACTCATCCTGGAGACGTGTGCCATAAGACAATTGCATAGGATATACAACCATGTTGAATTGACATAGGGTTACATCTGGCCGAGGCAAGGAACTAGCGAAATATGGCATTTCATCGATCTCACACACGACAATCATCCACTCCATATCCATCTCGGACTGTTTCTCGTCCTCCAGCAAACAGAGCTGTTGAAACTGGACGAATTTAAGTCTTGGATGCAGAAACAGAACGACGCCCTCAAATGAAATATTGAGAAACATGCCCAGGGAAAAGTCATGGCAGCGACTGAGCAGGAACATGGATGGAAGAATGTGTTTAAGATGCAACCCGGATATACGACAACCATTCAAATTTTTCATTTCATCTGCCCAGCCACAACCATTCAAATTTTTCATTTCATCTGCCCAACAACCGTTTATCTGCAGGGTCTCATCGTATACCGGTCTCATCAATTGGATGGATGAGATTAGTTTCATCGTCTAACACTTAAATCAAAGGCTCAGAAATGTACACGTAACCTAAGAGGAAAGTTGATTTCAAATGGAAACGCCTTATGGCGTAATTAATAGTCAATTTTATTCCATAATCATTGGATACTAGAATTTCAGTGAACATAAACTCAAAAAAATCGACCATCAAAATAAAAATATATTATCTTTGTTCCATATTCTTTAAATGAAAAAATCTAAATTTACATCAACTCATAAAAATTTGTAATCAAAATAATAATTCCCCTCTAAATATTAAACTAATATACTTTAAATCTAAACGTATATTATTTCTAAAATTTTTAATATTATGTATATAATATTTACCCATCATCATTTACCACTTTGGGCTAGTGCATAATACTTCCCATTTCCTCATTGTTTCTTCTTTTAATCTCCATATTATGAAGAAGGTCAATAGTGCATACCTATGTTATTCTATGCTATACTTTGCTTTGCATTAAATAAAATGAAAAACCATGAATACCACTCTTTTACTAAATAATGCTTACCATTTCTCAATGCTGCTTCTTTTAATCTACACATTGTCAAGGAAGATAAACTTTTTTCATGATAATGCATTTTTCCATCTATTTTACTTCAAAGGCAACTTTAAAGCATATATCTTCTTCAAATTTCTATAACTTATATTCAAATTCAACCCAGTGTATAATAGCCAATGTATAACAACCCCATTGATTGTAGTATAGCATAATAAATTCAACTCTTACAATTTTTTTAAAAGAATGGATCTCATTAAATGTCGCTGCAAGAGATATATAACACTCAAGCACATCAATGCAGTTGCGCTATATATGCAAGAGATATGTAACAGTCAAGCTCATCAATGTAGTTTGGGCTATATATACTCACTGTTAGATTTATATTTGTTTAAATTTAACAGTGTAGTATATACGGCTCGACCGTCGCGGCTATGGCCAAGAAAATACTCGTTGCCAAATGACTTCATATTGACATCATCATTCTATCCCTCGAGCCATATTTTCTTTCGATTGTCACCTAACCCCGTAGCTTATTATACTCAATAACTTGAAGGATTCATTACGTTAATAGATGAGGTGGTAGAATACATTTACCACAATCAAGGGTGTGTCAAATCGGGTCGGCCACTAATGATAGGCCAATTAGTCTTACGGAACGAGGAAACATCATCTCATCGAGTCAATCATGTCATAATATCAGAAAAGAGGAAGCCTTCATCACTTTTTAATCCCAATGGCTCACTAACCTATCACGTATGTGGACTATGGAAGACTCTCTCTTTTGGGGTCCTAACCGATCAAGCTATGCTCTCCAACTATCATAGCATCCTACATGGATCTTTTATGACCCTGTAGCTCCATAGTGTAGTGAGAGGATTTTTATAACTCTTAACCCTTTTCTATTTATTATTAGTGGCACCATTCTCTGTTATATTATAATAGTGTCACAGGGTTTAGTTTAGAGAAACATACACATGGAAGAATGTAGAATATAGAACATGTTAAAGTTATATATTGGAAATAAAGAATATGGAACATGTTAGAGTCATATATGGGAAACAAGAGGAATATATGTATAGAAACCAGATTAAACTAAAAATTGATAGGGATGGATCATTGTAAATTTGTTGGAATTTGATTGGAATGAGAAACGATAAAATCTAGAATGTTATGTTAATGAAGAAAGATGAATATTAGGCCAAACTTGAGTGTTAGAAAAAGAAATTGGATTACACGTGTGGGGATTAAGTGAGCTTCCCTTAAAAAGAGAGCTTTGGAAGTTATTTGTACAAGTCTCGAGGGTAAAGAAAAGGAGAATTATAAAATTTACATTATGAAGATATTATGTAGACATTAGGGATGCGTTGAGAAGGATAAAGAAAACCACTCCATTCAAGAATACGAATTTCAGTGTATAGTGTCTTCATTAAGTGAAGACGCGACATAACTTCTTCATTCATGAAATATTAAACAAATTCTTAATTTCAGTAGATATTAATAAACACCTTTCAAAATCATTTTGTTAAACACTCTTCCTCATACATATTTCCAACAAAATGAATACCCTTCTTGATACCCTTAAGGTCTTATAAACTTTTGGAATCCCCTAATACTTACAATAAATTGGATTTATTTTTCACAATTTTCAAACCCCCTTTATGAATGAGCATAATAAGATATTGGCCAACAAGGTGAATGTAATAACTCTCTTGAAAATTCCATGTAATAAAAGTTAATAAAGGAAAAATAATAACCACAGATTATGGGATACTTATTCTAAGATGAATGTTGGACAAAACATCCTAGTGGGTGTTCATTTATGTTATTATGGCTAAAGGAAATTGGAGAGTCTCAATTTAGGACCTAGTGATCCAATGTGGATTGCGGTAAAGCATGAGAGGCTAGGAGACAGGAAAATTCCTCATGGTGTGGGTGGAGAAATATAGTGGCATCCATGCTTGTTTTTGCCAAGTGATCTAGTGGAGATCATGGTAAAGCCTATTATTACATGTTTATTATTTTGCCCTAGTAATTTGATGTGGATTGTGGTGAGGCTTGGTTTCTATTGAGGAGGGTGAGGTGGTTTAGCCTCAAGATTCCCTCGTTGGTTCTTTTGGTTTGAATCCCACATTCATCCTTGGAATATGGCAACGCGGTGATTGGCTGAAGAAAAATTTGGCTCAGCCAATCTATGGTCGAGTGGAACGTGGTAATCCCATACCAGGTTGGCTTTTGCATTCATTAATAAGAGGTTCTTTCCTTGGTATCTTATGAGTAAATGTATTGGTTTATATATGGATTCAATGGTTGATGTATCCTTGATATTTATGTTGCTATTATTTTGGTTATAAGCATGTATTATGATAGTGATGATGTATGGCTCCCACCATGTTTTTACTTGTAAATGAATAAGCAATATATATATATGGCCTAATAGATGATAATGTAGCTAATGTGATAAGGAAACAATGCCTCATAGTGAATCTCAAATAAGTGTGAGACCCCTATGCTCAATTATGTTGTTAAACCCTGTAGCTTTCATGTTTGTGACATATTTGACGAAATGTTTGTCATGTCTAGTAGGGGTCCAGTCTAGACCTTGTCAATGTTTTTTCAAATGTATGATTGGTTTGTTGTGTAAATTCATTTCTGAACCTATCATTGAGTTATGGGCAGTGACTTGGGCTCTAGGCCTGAAAAAGTGGTACAAATCTCAGAGTCATAGGCACAAGTCTGAGGAAAAAAGTCCTCAGACACATGCATGCCTTGTTGTGCAAGCGTTTGGAGACTCCCAGACACACCCTTGTCTATATCAAGGAAGTGTCTAGTGGTTTGATGCACTAAAACTTCAGTTGGTCTTAGGGGATGGTTACCTGAGTGGTTGGGATGGCTCCTAGGAGTTTTGTTGGTGATGTGGAAGGTCTATGTGGTGTGTTTCCATCGATTCCACTTCCTTAAGGTCACCTAGGAGTTTTAATCCCATTATAGTGGCCTCCCGTCGCATATTTAACCTGGATAGATGGTTACTTGGGTAAATGTGGGATGAGGGTGTTACAGTGAAAGCCATGGTAAAGTGTTTATGGGGTTGATAAATTGGAATTATGTGAGAATAAGTACTTTTCATAGTGTAAAAAATTCCCTTGATAAATGAACATACTAAGATATTGGACAACAAAGTGAAGCCTCGTGGTAGAATATTTATGGGATTGTTAAATCGCAGTTATGTGAGAAGGTGTTCAAGAAAATAGCAATACTATAAGTTTTTTGTTTGTAGAGAAATTGAGTTATATTTAGAGAGGTTGGCAGTGCTTATGAAACCCTAAGAGAAAATCTTTGATGTATTTTAATTGTAATTGTAATTCAATATGATGGCTGAGTAGGACTTTGTGGCTAAAATGTTGTGTTATTTTTTGTCTTATGTTTTAGTGTAATTTTCGTTTTGATACAAATTTCATATGTGATTTAAACTCCACATATCACTTGGAAAAAACAAGCATAGGTTAAATTCATTATGTCACAATTTTTTTTTTAATAAGAGATTTAAATCTTTGGGAAGAAGAATTTTGGAATTAACATTAATATTAAACTATAAAGGTAGAAGTCCCTACAATTGTGAGAATACATAGAGTAGCACTTGCATGTAGGGAAAGAGGAGGGAAAAGGTAAAAAGAGAAAAACAAAGCAAAGCACAAGGAAAATATTAAGTAGGATATGTTGGAGTACAATTGATAATATTCCTTAAGAGTAAGAGGGAATGAAAATTTTAAGTTCATTTCTATGATATATTTCCACATAAAAAACATCACTAATTGTATATGTGATACGGGAAGGTACATCAAGCATGAGAAAAGCAAAGATCCAAACTAAGTGAAGTTCATCATCATGAAGTGGAAGAGGTGCACATCCATTTGGTAGAATTTTCAACTGTGTGAGAGTGTGCTTAAACAATAAGAAGCTAACTTGACTTGGAGAAAGATGTTATCCAATTTGTGAGATAAATTGTTTCCCATTAATCATAGGCAATTAATTTTAAGTAAATGTAGAACTTGAAACAAAGGGACCATATTGTAAAAAAATATGTAGAGGAATTCTAGATATCAAATTTCCCTTTGCGTAAGTCATGATGAAGAATGAAAACTAGATAATTTTGAGATATGTAAGTGTATTGATGTTCATATTTCAATATGGCTATTAGTAGGCTCTTAAAACATTAAACAAAAGTATGCATAAGGGAAATGTGACAACTACTAGTGGAAGTAGAGGTGGTTGGTGTAGCTCACATAAGTAGTACAACATTCTACATATATATTTCACATGATTAGAAAGATGGAACATATGAGTATGGTTGCACACTACAAAGGAATATAAGAAATGGTTGTGAAGGAGTACAAAGAATAAGTTACATTTTGGTGTCTATATAAGGAAACCTATTTCTACACTTATGGAAATGAACGTTAGAGATCATTTAAACGTTCAGAAAGGGAGGGTGCATGAGGGGTTAAAGGCAACATAAAGATGGGGCAAGGAAAAATAAAAGAGAATGCAGTGTTTGTAACTTCAATAAAAGAGAAGAGAGTTTAATTTTGAGTAGAGTATATATGGTGTAATCAATTTATATAATACTCTAAGAAGAGAAGTATTTGAGGAAGAATATATTCAAAATCAAATGTAAATTTGGGGGTAAGTGTTGTAAAGGCATTGTTTAGTAAAGTAATAACAAGAAGATGGTAGAAGTAGAATTTGTTGATAAATTTAGATTGCGGTGAAAAATCATCTCCAACCTTATAAGTTATTTAATTTCAATAAGGGTATGAGAGTGAGTACAAGATAATGGTGCTCCCTTGGGAAGCATTAGTGGCAATGATGGTGTCTCATAACATATATTATAGGAAAAAATATAGTTATTGGACCCTAAAGTAATATTTTTGGAATACACTACTATCAAAAACACCATGAACCACTACAAAAGACCTTTTAGGATTATCCTTTCATTTAAGTATGGATATGTGTGCCATTAGAAGATTTTTGCTGCTAAGTATATGAATATTTGGGACCTATAAATTGTTAAAAAAGGAAATGTAGGCCTTACACCATAAAATATGTGTTTAAAAACCAATGTTGAAGAATAATTTTCCTCTTAGTGGGCATATTGATAACATTAGAGTTTTGGGGGGAGTAGGTATTCGTTTGGATACCTGCACAAAACGTAAGTGGTAATACTTGTGTACTAAACATAAAAAGTAGCTTCTGGGACTCAAGGGCCATCAATGATTCCTAAATATATCATATATTAACTACCTTTTAGTATATTTTTTCTTTGAGTTGCAATATGGAAACAATTAAAAGGTTTTGGACATTTGTATGGGTTGTAGGGTGTTGCACATGGTTGAAGAAGGAAAATGGAGCCTTAAGACCTATGGTAAGCTTCTTGGCATCCAACTCCAAGAAAAATTCCTCAAACCACCACACCTAGTGTATTGAGAATGTCATTTCACTATTAGTTTGGATATGGAAACCATTAGAAGTTTTTGAGGTCTAACTATGAGCCTTGTTTCCTTGACCAGGTTGAAGGATGAAACATAGGCAATGGGCTGTAAATATAGCTTCTAAGGTTCAAGGTACATGAATGGGGACTTGAAATGCCATAAAATACCTTTCTATGGTATATTTTTCTTTTAAGAGGGGATATTGACTCAATTAGAATATTTTTAGCACTATATTTGGGTGATGATGCCTTGAAAATGGTTAGGGAAGGAAATTCTAGCCCTCATCCCTAAAGAAGGATCTTAGTTACTTGGGATTAAGGGTATCCTCATCCTCCAAGAGAAGATATGGACATCATTAGGAGTTTTTAAACATTACGTATATGTTTATGGGTGTAAAACATGGTTAACAGAGGAAGTATGACATGAGGCCCTATAGGGAACTCCAAAGCCTAATGTTTCACGAATGAAACTTCAAACCTCCACAAATTAACTCTTGAGTAGAAATTTGACCTTCAGTTGAGGATATTGATATCATTAGTAGATTTTGACACTTGGAATTGGTCTTAGGTCCTTTGATATGATTAAATAAGAAAACCTAGGAATTAGTTCCTAAAGGAAGACTATAAACATCTATGGCCAAGAGATACATGTTGAACCCCAAAAAGGGGTATTCTTGTGTTTGTATGGGGATAGTCAACATTATGAAGTTCTGAACATTAAGAGTGAGTCTCAATACATTTCATATGGTTAGGGGGAATAACCCAAGAGTTAGGCCCTAAAGGAAACTTCTAGGATTCTAAGGCCAATAATAAAACCTTGGACAAACACAAATCATCTTGAGGGAATCATTTTCATATAAGTAGGTATATAGTTGTAAGTACTAGTTTTGATTACTAGGTATGGATAATGAATCACTAGACATGCTCATGGGAAGAAACATGTACCTCATTCCATAAGGGAATTTTTTTTACATCAATGGCCAAGAATGATTCCTTGAGCAACCGTACATGGTCTTCAGAGGGTATCCTTGGCCTATGATTGTAAATTTTGGTTCTATTAGGTGGTTTTATGCAATATATATGTGTATCATGGCCCTAAAAATTATCAATGGATGAAAGACATGCCTTAGGCCCTAAACGAATATTTAAGAGATACAAAGATATGAAAAATGCCTCAAAGAACCACACTCAACCACTCAAGGGTATGCTTGGCCTCTGATAAATAATATATTTACCTTCACAATATTTTGAGCATTTGACATAGGTCTCAAGGATTATGAATGACACCAAAAACCACCATAGATGACCTCTTAAGTGGACATTTGACCTTCATGCTGGAATACAAACATCATTACCATATATTAAGCACTAGGTATGGGTCATGGGACCTTCAACAGGATTGAAAGATGAAACCTATGCCTTAGGCCATAAAGGAATCTTTTAGGCTTCTATGGCCAAGAATGATAAAATGAACCACCATAAAGAAGCTTTCTAGGATATCCTCTATATTTAGATGGTGATGGTCAACATTGTGAGGTTTTGAACATTAAGTATTGGTATTTAGATCTTATATATGGCTAGGGGAATATACCCAAGCCTAACACACTAAAGGAATCTTATAGGCATATGGGGCTAAGAATGACACCTCGAACCACCATAAATAACCTCTCAAGGGAACCCTTTATCTCTAAATAGGTATATCGGATCCATTACCATTTTCTAGAGGTAGGCGTGAGCCTTAAGGAATTAGACATGGTCAATAGAGGAAACCTAGACCTTATCCTTAAAGATATTTTCTATCCATCTAAGACTAAGAGCGATGTGTGAAACAAGCACAAATGTACTCCTAATGATACCTTGGCCTGTGATTATGGATGCTTATGATTCAATTGTTTTGAATAATAGGTGTGTATCTCAAGGCTTTAAACATAATGTGACGAAAAATTTCATTCATCATGTCCGAAAAAAAGCTTCAAGGTATCCAAAACCGTGAATAATTACTAAACGAAGCAAACATGACTTCTTGAGGGTATCCTTGGAATATGATGAAGGATAATGTCCTCACAATTTTTTTAGCATTGTTTATGGGCCTTGATGCCATGGTATGGTTAATGGAAAAAAACCCCAAGCCTTAGAATGTAAACAAAACTTCAAGGAATTTTGGGCTAAACATGATGCCTCAAACCACCATACCTAACCTCTTCGAGGTTTGAGATTGGTCACTTTTTCAATTTAGGTTGCATAAAGTACCTAAATACTAGATACAAATATGGTAGGACATAGTTTTTAGGAGGTAGCTTGATGTTAATATCTTAGAGGTGAAAATATGGTAGGTTATATAAGTATTCATTCATTGTAGAAAGAACATGCACACACATTATAATGCACATGTGTTATTATTTTGCATGCATTCTAAAGTGCATGAGTGTTATTTCTAGATAAGAACAAGAATGAATTCTATAAATATTCCTCTCTTGTTTATATTTTATCTAACATATTTTGTGAAAAACTACCATTCCATACAATATTTATAATTTTTGTGTGATTCAAATTCATATCTTTACCTATTTATTATTTTCTATCCATATGAACGCAAGGAAAACAATGTAATTGATTAAGAAATCATTTGAGAAAAGTGCAACCTAGTGAAAAGGCCAATGAAGGAAGAGAAAAGGAAAGCCTTAGGCATGGTAAAACATAGCATTTCATTGGAACCAAATTCAGCACAAGATGTGAAATTGATGTTTATCCTCACTCACTATAGGAAAAACATAGGATTTTCATAGAGAACAATCCAATTTCAACATCTAATGAACGACTAATGTTTGTTTCATCAAGACAAGTGGTTGTAAATGAATAGGCAATGCTGAATTTGATTAGAGCTAATTACACTATGGATGAAATTGGAGAGGCAAATAATGCGTAGAATTTTGGTGAAGAAGTGTACATGGCACATCCTCTTATAAATATAAAAAAATCCTAAATGAATTCAGTTGGATGAAAACAATCTAACATCCCTTAAAGGTAAGTTATCTAACTAAATTGTTTGTTATTATTAATACAAAATTATTAAACAATGTATGAATTAAAATATGATGTGTCTAAATCTCAATTATTTGTTTCTTTGTTAAAATATAGAATTTTTATTGTTGTTATGATAATTTTATGCACTAAAATGGTTGAAATTTTAGAAATAAGTAATCGTATTCTTGGAAGCCTTGTGTATGCTTTTCATACAATTGCTAAAAAAAAAATGTTTGAGAGACTGTAATGCAACTTGACATGTATTTTCAAAACCAATTGTTAGGAATATCATGATAAAACACCATGTGATCAAACAAACTATTATATTCTAAGCACAAGTATAGGATGTAACCATGAAAAATACTAAACTAGCAACTAAAAAACAAGAGAGAAGAGAGACAAAAATTGTTGAGAAAATTGACTAGCTAAAGAGACAATTTGAATTATTGATGAAAATATCATATGATATTTTTATGAACATAAATGAAATAATATCCTCTCTAGGAGAGAAAATAAATTTGAATTAGGTTGGGTTCTCATGTGCATGCACTCAATTAACTATTTAGCATTCCTAGAATAGCTAGTAAAGTAAAAAATGGAGTGGTAGATCCTAAATTATAAAAATATCTAATGATAGGGTTAATTAAATGTAAGTGGAGTCAAAAGTGAGTTCTAATTGTTGTAATAACCTCACATGCTATAAATACCTATGGAAATGCAAAAAATAGGACTATCAGTCAATAGATGAGTTAGATAAGTTAGTGGATAAGGGGGTTAGTTAGGTTATCTCTGGAAAAAAGAGAGGAAAATAATTTGGACCTTAGGGATAAGGAAATGCACAATAATTGAGTGAAAACATCTATATTATTTTCTATTCACTCCAAGTAACTCCCACATGTCATCCTAGGTGTCACCCTAGCTAAAAGTAGACTTACAAAAAATGGGAAATGCCAAAAATAGGTGATGATCCCAAATGGTAGTGAATGTCTAGTAGTGAATTTAAAGTTTTCATATGTTCCCTTAGTGATGTATGCAATAGGGTCAAATGATAGAATAAATGAGGTCTTGAAAAGGTCCTAATGAACTTCTGAGTGCAATGTATCCTAACGCCCTCCTTGAAGCACAATAATGGAGTATGCTAGTGAATGAGTCCCAACAATTTTTAGCCATGTGAAGTACTCATGTAAAAAAAATATTCAAAGCAATGAATGATCCTTGGTATTTTATTTCCATGTAGATACTCATCAAATAAAGTATGTAATTCAATATTAAAAAGTGATTAAAGTGGAAGAACCTAGTGAGAAAAAAACCCCCTCAAAACATGAAACATATTATGTCAACTATGCAATTACTATTAAATGGGATGGTGTTGTTGATTAACCCCTTCATGAATATAAATTTGGATTTTTATTATAACATCATATGAGAATTATTTTTCCATTGGTTAAGCCTTGTACTTTCTAATGATAGCAGTGAGAGATTGTGAAGCACCAAAAATCTAAAAACTAGTTCTCTATGACTCGGTAGTTTCACCCACTAGCTCACTATTTTCTTGTGAAGTATGATGTGCCATATATAGCTTATGATATGGATATGCAATGGGATGTTAGTATTATAAATAATATTCTAAAATATGATTATAAATCTGATCCAAAGAGTATGCAAAGTCATCTTGAAGATCTCCCTCACAAAGAAGTGTTGGAGAAGTTGTTATATAGGAGTAGTGCAAGGTACCAAAAAATAAAATGAATATTTTGATGCAGCCATGTCAAATTTTTTTGTAAGCTTGGTAGGGCCTTAATTTTTCAATAATATAAAATCAAGTTACATCCACATAACAGATAGTTAGGTGGCCTAAAATTTCCCAGAGGGAAACCAAGTTTGTCGCCCACCTAACAACGTGATATGCCATCCAGTAACAAAAATTAATAAGTCTTTCTAACCAAGCTAGATAAGTTTGAATGTCTTTTCCTTGCCTAAATTATACATGCCTAAAAACAAAACTATCATCATTTTGAAAAATAAAAGCTTCATGCATATAGAAAATAAAATAAAGTTGAGAGACCAAATAACAAACTACTCTGCTCCATCGGTAGATGCAGACTCTGCTAGATTCAGATCCTTAGCATTGGATCCTAGGAGCTTTGTCTGTGGGAGAATGCAAGGGAATTTTTCTTCTATTTGCTGAAGGTGACCATCTTGTTTTTTCATCTGAAACTCAAGCTTCTGAAATTATTGTTTATAATCAGGAAAGTCTTGCATTGCTGCTTCCATGCCCACAGAGACCTCCAAATCCTTTCCCAAGATACTCTTCATAGACCAATACAAGAACAAGGTGTGTTTAAATTGAGTGACACAACCACGGTTGTGCCCTTGATCCAATAATATAGCCCACTAGTCCTTCTCATCGATTTCCATCGTGTCAGCTTAACGATTCAAGTTTGCTTCTCATTCCTCAATTAACTGTCAAATTTCCTCCGACATACCTTCATGATAAGTTGTAAACACATAATTTATGATGTTAGAAACTAGTTTTTTGCCCCTCGATTTTCCTCTAGAGGAGTTGGGTTGTTGTATCGATGTGTCTCCCCTGGTTCTTCTACCTCGACCCCTTAGGGTTGGGATTCGTTCCTTTGTGATCATCAACCAAGCCATTGTTACACACTTATGGTTTACATTGGGTAAAATGGTTAATCGAATTGCTTACAAAAGTGGTAGCCTGAGCCCAGAAGCTCTCAGCTTCTAGGTGACATTACTGCCACACACACCCGCCAAGGAAGAAACATGAAATAGGAATTTCAAATAAAGAACCTGGGGGACTTCCCCCCTTCTCTTCCATTGAATACATTCCTTACTTACTGACCAAAACAAAGCTATCGCCACCATAACCAAGAGCTAGCTAACATAACAATAAAAAATTAGTATGGAGAAAACATCGGATCATATTCCACAAAGACAAGCCCTATTCCCAAACCAAAGGAGAGTCAAATACATACACCAGAGATGGCTCTCATGGGGCTAGAGACCATGGAACCCACATAGGAGCCTCTAGGGATAAATTCTGATCCAATACAACTAGAGAAAAAGCACTAACCCATCCCAAGAAAATTAAAAAAGACAAGACCTAGGAATGAAACTGTAAACTACCCATCCCTAAGTCCAATTGATGCCAGTCCAAGACAGAAGGATTTCTCAGGGATAGACTATAACGACAAATACCTAATATAAACCCATCCTGGATAAGATAATCCCTAATAGAATAGACACTGAGACAATGTCAATAAGTTGGACCTCTTTCATAAGGAAACAAATGCATGTAGATGCATGGAGCCTCTCTTTCTTTCAAACCCTGATGATTCAAAACCGTACAGTCTCAATTCCATCAAACAGTTAAGTCATTGCATGGAAGAGAGAAAGGAAAGGAAGATCACATACCATTTTACCCATGTTGGGAGAAGCCTAGACCACCACCTCCCCTATTTCCACGTCGATCCATAGAGCCCAACACCACCCTTCCACACTTCACTATCATGAACTAGACACTTACAAACTTCGCTCATAGAGAAACTTACCAAATGTAAAAACTAAAATGCAATACCGTTGTCATGCCCTATGGGAGTTTTAACACCATGCATGCATGGAGCAACCACACCATATGCCCCAAGCATGTGGATGTTATCCATCTCGCACCCCGATTAGGGGATGATGCAACCATATCATTAAAGGAAATTTAGACTAAAATTGATTTGTCATATGATGAATTAATATTAGTCAAAACATAACCTATAACTTGATACCCCGTTAGCTTGTCTTAAGTCTTCTTCTTGACATTGTTTGGGTTGAAATCATGTAGATTACGTAGTTGAAGTAAATGGGCTATAAGGTCAATTATATTCAGCATAAAATAACTTTCTATATGAAATCCTTTGTTAGAGTAGTTACACTACGTTCTCTACTTACATTTTCTTCCCTTGGGGATCATGGTATCCTTATTGGATTCAATGCTTTATCGATCAACATGATCAAGATCCCTTGTTTTATACTTGTCTTATTTGTTATCATCCTTCACTATATGTGCATAGGATTTGGAAGGATTAAGAGCCCCAATGTGTATGTGCTTATTATGCTCATGTATTAAAGGACCAACGAAATCATCCAATGATTTCATCCTCCAATTTTTAGCCATGAACAGTTTAACAGTATGGGAATAAGGCACAAGGATTAATATTTAGGGCCTAGCTTAGACAGTACATAAAGGATAAGTTGTTCCTCTTTTCTATCCATGCTGCAATATTTTTCCTATGCAGTCAAATTATTGAATCATCATAAGAAGCTATGTAGGGCCTTCAAATGGTTAGTATCTAAATAAATATACTTATTCTCTAGATTACATACTCTCAACTCATCTTTCTTTGCAAACAACCTATCCAATTTGTTCCAAACCTCAAGAGCAATTTCGCAATCCTCTACATGAAATAGAAAATTATGGGTGATGGACAAACATAGAATCCCATAGTATTTATCCATTTAGTTCAAGGATTTCTATTTCTCAATGGCTAATATCCGCTCAATATCAATCTACATTGTGATCTTAAAAAATTTGTTGTTGTGCAACAATAATTGTATCTTTGGATTTCAATCGAAGTGATTGAAAGGAGTGAGGATCATAGTAAATTGATCCATTCCCTTTGGGATGTTACGGTCTTGTTAAATACGAAATAAAATATTATTATTATTCAAAAAATCACTTATTCTTTGATACCATATTGGATTTTAAGCACAAACACAGTATCTAAGTGTGAAGAAAAACACTATACTTGACAATGTAAAACAATAAAGAGGAGAGAATAAGACTACTGGGAAAATTGATTGAGTAACTAAAGGTACAATTCAAGTTACTCATGAAAATCTAAGCTAATATTATGTTTGAATATGAATATAATAAAAAGAATTCCCATGAGATAAAATCAATTTGAACTAGGTTGGTGTAATACCCCAACAAATAAAAATAAAAAGTAATAGTATTTTATTATGTGGGACTTATTTTATCCTGGAAGACTTTTTGAACATGCATTGAAAAATTATGTAATTATTGAGACATATTTATTTTTAATTAATAAAATTAATATGTAGTTGGAAAATCCATGTTGAAAATGAATGAACTATGACATTATGAGGGGGGAACTAGGTAATTGTTGGAAAAATAAGATTGGACAAGTGACAAGTTTAGTTACACCACTTCCTTGAGGAAATTTGAGTTGGGACAAAAAGCCTAAAATATAGGCTTAGCTAACCAACTTCTATGGTCTTTGGATATTGGAAGTTAACTCCTATGAATTTATGATGGAGGTGGTGGTGTTTTGGCTATGTTACGAGGTTGTGTAGGGGAGCCAAGTAATGCTTAGTACTAGATGTAAAACAATTGTTATGTGCATTGAGAAAATGTGTGAGGTTGTGGAAACATTTTGTAACACTATCCAAAAAAAGGGTATTGTTATGAACACTAGAAGAGTGTGACATATAAGTATTAAAAAAAACTGACTTGAAAAAACATCATTTAGAGTATTTTTCCCCAATAATGGCATAGTACTAGGCATGGGGTGTCGAAATTGAAGTCGATAGGCTCAATTTCTAGATAATGGTTGGGTGGATTCTGGCTTATATGAGAGAATTCCCCTTTAGTCCAACATTACATATGTCCAGGTTCTTTTATTGTAATTAGGAGAAAATTTTTTTTTAAGTCTATTTAAAATTGGTTTAGGATATAAATCCTTTTATTATTAACAGAAAAATATGATAGTTAGATTTGTTTTGATATTGTTATTATAGTTCAAAAAATGAGGATTAATGGAAAGAATTGTTGTGAATTTATTAGATCGGGAGATGTAGACATATGCTAGAATATGTTTATGAAAATTTGTTTGTTAAGAAATTACATTACTGAGGAACATAACTTGTTTTCTATTTTTAAAGAACAATGAGAATCAGTAGTAGAAATTCCAAAAGAATTTGCAAAATTAACTTTTTGTATGCATAGTAAATAGCATAGGATTCTGTTTATGTTTCAAAATTATTTCTTTACAACAATTCATTATTGGAATCTGGAAAATAAAGAATAGTTGTAATTGAATACTATATTATAGAAATACACAAGTTGTGCATGTTTCAAATTGTATCTAAAGTTGTATAAAAGTAGAAAGAGGTAATTAATTAAACAAAAAAATATTCCATTGAGGTGGATGAGAAACAAGGCTTTGTGATTTTGAAATCTTGAACTAATAATTTCTGGTAGTATATACGAAATACCCCTTTGATTTACAAACTTTGGGGTCTATGGGTTTGAAAGTATTTTTCTTAAAATAATTGTAACGCTAGAACATTACAAGATAAAAAAATGAAATTTAAATACAGTTGAAGAACATGGGATTTACAGACTTTAAAACTAATTAATAAAATCCAGCTAATATGAAATTATAAGGATAAACATTTAAGCAAAATTGAACCAGAACTATCTTATAAAGCATGCTAGAAATCATATATATTGTGAAAATAATACTGTAAATAATATATCGCGGTCATAGGTTCGAACCCTCACCCTTTTTCCTTAAATATTTTGTACTCATCTATCATGTAAATCATATGTTAAATGTAAATGGACAAATCAACATATCTTGTGTGCAATTTTAGCTACACCACTTCCTTAGGGAAAGTTGAGTTGGGACAAAAACCTAAAATATAGGCTCAACTAACCAACTTCTATGGTCATTGGATAGTGGAAGTTAAGTCCTATGTATTTATGATGGAGGTGGTGTTGTTTTAGCTATGTTAGGAGGTTGTGTGGGGGAGCCAAGTACCCATTAGTACTAGATGTAAATCAGTTGTTATGAGCATTGATAAAAAGTGTGAGGTTGTCGAAATATTTTGTATCACTATCCAAAATATAAGTATTGTTATGAACATTGGAAGGGTGTGACGTGCAAGTAATAGATTGAACACACTTGAAAAAGCATCATTTAATGTCATAGTACCAGGCATGGGGGTGTCGAAATTTAAGTGGTTGGGCTCAATTATGGATAATGGTTGGGTGGATTTTGGCTTATTCAATAACATTCCCCTTTAGTCTAGCATTGCATTTGTCCAGGTTCTTTTACAATACTTAGAATAAAGTTTGATTTTTTTAAAGTCTAGTTAGAGTTGATTTAGGATATAAATAATTTTATTATTAATAGAAAAAATAGGATAGCTATAGTTGTTTTTATTTTAATAGCCCTAGTTAAAACTCCATGTAAAAATATATAAGACCATGGTTGATGGGACACGTATTCCAAGCTTAATGGTGGGTAAGACATCCTAGTGTAGGTGTTTATTTCGGTTAATAAAATGGAAAAGAAAATGGAAAAGGCTTTGGAAAGGCATGAGGCATTTATTGACATTTTATTTATAAAAATAATGGAAATTAGGAGAAATGGAAGGTGAAAGTTCACAGGTTGCATGTGAGGAGGAAATTAAAGGAAAATAATGCAAATTGAAGAAAATAGAGGTCTTATTTATAAAAAGGTTTCTGAGGATCAGTGTAACCTTTTGTCAGTTCAATTATTAGAGCTCTCTCATTATTCTCTCTCTCACTCTTGGACACTTAGAGTTTTATTGGAGAAATCTTGGAGGGTGTGGCCTACTTGGAGTTTTGGAGAAAAAAGGAAAAGGAAGAGCAGAAAATCTTAAGAAGACATCATGATCAACATCGACAGTGGGTTTTTCTTGTAGGTACCAAGTTGCATTATGTTTTCCTTAATATTTCTAACATACATAGCACATGCATGTGGTTTATTGGTCATGATTTTTTATTGGAATGGAGGATGGTCGGGATTGATAATGGATTTCCTAGCCTTTCCATTTCTTGGATAGCCATGGATATTGTGGGTTTATTTCCTTGCTTGGTTTTGGTTGGTTATCATGTTTCCTTTAGCTTGGGTTAAGTTATTAGTTCTTGGAAGCCCTAGTTGGACAAATTCTCTGGAAGCCCTAGTTGGACAAACACTCTGGAAGCCCCATAACAACTTGGGTTGAGTTACTAGTCCTAGAAACCTTGGTTGGATAAATTCTCTAAAGGCCCTAGATGGGTTGGAGATACTAGTTCTAGAAGCCCTGGTTGGACAAGCGCTTTGGAAGCTCAGCATAAGTTGCGGGTTGAGTTACTAGTCCTGGAAGCCTTGGTTGTAACAAACACTTGGGAGCCCTGGAAGGCTTGGGTAAGGACCAGTCTGATGATGGTTTTGTGATTTTTGACCGTGAGGTGGAATCACTATTTTATGATTTGAGGCGGATGGTCTCTAGAAGCTCTGGATAGTTTTGGATTAATGTGTTTTATGATATCCCACATTCATGCTTGGAATATGGCATGGGGGTGAATGGTTGAAGAGAGATTTGGCTTAGCCATTCTACATTTGGGTGGAACGTGGTAGTCCCATGCCTGGTTTGGATTTCACATCATTAATATGAGGTTAGTTCTCCTTGTACTTCTATGAGTATTATATTAGTTTATATATGTATCATATGGCTGTGATCTCCATGGTATCTTTGTAGTTCTTATGTTGGTTATGTATATGTTATATGAAAGTAGAGATTCATGGATCTCATCATGTTTTTACTTGTAAATGAATGAATAATGTATCTATGATGGATGAAATGGCAAGTAATGTGTTGAGGCATCAATGCTTCTTAGAAATTTTCAAATGAGTATGAGACCCTTATGCTTAGATCTGTTATTTACACATGCATATTACATATTCATGATATGTTTGAAGAAATGCCTATCATGGCTAGTAGGGCTCTAGTCACGGGCTTGTTCAAGTATTTGCATTTGCCTCATTGTTTCCTTTTTATCCTTCTGTTCTAAAGGTGTCATTCAATTTTGGGCAGTGACCTAAGCTCCGAGCTTGAAAAAGTGGCTCAAATCCTAGGGACACTAGTACAACTCCGAGAAAAATAGTCCCTGGACACTGAAATGCCTTGTCATGAGAGTGTCCATATCCTTCTCGACGTTGTCAGGCCCATAGCATGGAAGAGTCTAGATGTCAAGAGGTCTAAAACCTCAGTGGGACCCAGGGGTTGGTTACTAGAAGTGTTGGGATGGTTCTTAGGGGTCCTATAGCTGATGTGGAAGGTTTGTATGATGTGTTTCTATTGATTCCATTTATTTAATGTCACCTAGGAGGTTGAATCCAATAATAGTATCCTCTCATCACATGTTTAGCCCGGTTGGTCGGTTACTTGAGTAGTGTGGGAGGAGGGTGTTAGATAGTGGTATCAAAACATGGTTCACCCCTCAGACTAGATGGGTGGTGTTTTGGTCATGCATTCATGTCAATTGCATATGAGTTCGTTACGCTTGTAGTCCATGTTATTGTTGCATTTGCATGGTGTTCATCATGGTTGTAGTGAGGTCACCATGTAGAAGTTGATGATGTTGATGTTGGGATGTGTTAGTCATGAATGCATGTCAATTGTATATGCATTTGGTATGCATGTAGGATTTTATATGTTGTTATGCATGCATTTTCATGGTGATGGTTGTTGTGCATTAGTTCATTGTATGCAAATAGGTAATCATAGCGATATTGGTATGTTATGATGCTAATGTGTTGGCTAAGATAGAGCAAGAGATGCAAATCATTAAAGTGAAGTTGCAACAATAGACTTTGGGGTAATAAAATATCCTCATACATGTATTGTATGTTTGGCATGCAGGTATGTCAGTTAATGGATTGTTATATACATTAGGTTTATGTACATGTCTATTGGTGTTATGGTTACATACATGATAGATTCTAGTTGATTAGTATAGTCATATGCACATGTGTTGGATAGTCATGAGGGATATTAATGTGTGGTTGTAAGCACTACTATTGTTGTTTTATGTTAGATAACTTGATGATTATGTTATATGTTGTTGATGAGTAGGTTGTAGATTAACTTGTTGTTGTTGTAAAAAAGTTAGCTTGATGATTAGGTTATATGCTGGTTATGAGAATGTTATATGTTAATGTGTTGTTGTTATGTGATAGTAACTTGATGATTAGGGTTATTACAATAAGTTCTTGATGTAATATTTATCATACTAATTTGGTTTGGTCTATACGAATTGTTAGGGTTATGAAATTCATATATGAGTTAATATGTTGTAATGTTATGTCATGTTAATCTAGACTGACGACGCATATGTGATTGTTATGTATGAATGATAATTGTTTATGATGTGAACATGTCAGTTGTGACTATTATGGATATCATGATATTATTTTTGGTTGAATTGATGTGTTGTGAAGTATATCATGCTAACTATATTGATTATGTAGATAAGATAGCCTCCCCTGAGATACATTAAGGTATGATCTTGCTTATATCGTCTACCTTGTGCTTGAATGTTTGATTATGTCATCTAGTTGATTAATTTAACATGGTATGTTTGCATATTATATGAATGTTTGATTACTTGCATGATATGAGTATGTGTCTATAAAATTTCATCAATAAATGATCTTGCTTTAAGATGGTTTTACTCACACATATGTGATGAGATAGCTAACATGTACTTCGCTGTAGTAGGTGACAGTTGTAGAATTATGTCTAATGACTATGAGTTGGTTATGGATTATGACATGATTGTTAGTTTGGGTAAAGGTTGATTTCAAATTGATAGATATGATTGTCTTGATGTTTGGAACATGTGGTTGACATGTGTAAAACGTTGCAAGAAACATGCTTGGTATTAGTGTGACAAGGTAACAATTGATGTGTTATATAAATAAAAGTTGGGTTACGTGACAATGCATAATAAGCCTCGATTGTAACAAGGTAAAAAGGTAAAAGAATGGAACTGGGAAGAATTCCTTTAGCTATGTTTGGAAACCCTAATTCCAAATGAATGAGTGCTTTGCATACAGGAAGTCTTCTTAAGCCTAATTTGTTTGAAATTATGTGGATATGTGATAGATTCATGAACATATAATTGGAGGGTATATTAGTTAGTCTCTAGTTACAGGTGGATCTCTCAAGGGAATTGGATTCCCTTGAGAGATGACGTGGATTTTTTCAGTTACAAGGGAGTGTGCTTGACACAACAAGATAAGGTAATTGGCGTATTGTTACATTTATTTATGCACTGACAGTTATGTGTTTATGGAAATAAAACATATGGTATTGCATGACAAAGAGGTTTTGATGCAATATTGAAGAAAGCTTGAGTTGAGCTTACCTTGGGAACCATGGGGATTGGGTCATGGTATTTATTGCTAATCTTGTGATTTTGGTCTTTTGTGATTTTTTGTGCTTGATTGCGACTTTGTTTATGTATAGTGTATGTCCATACTGCTTTGTTGTGGTGTCGTGTTGTTATTGGTTTTCTGTTGCTTTCTTTTTGGTATTTCCTTTTATGTTTGGAGAGTCTTGGAAATTGGTTTGGGAAAGAGGAAAGTTAATGGAGTTTGGGTATAGATTAATGAGACCTAGTAAGTAATGTAAGACCCAGATGAATCACGGTGCATGAGTAAGGTAAGTTGAAGGTAAGAATATGAAAATCCATTGGATTGGTTTGGTCCATTGGTGTAAATGGACAATGGCAGTACAATCAAGAGAAATGTAACATGAAAGGTGAAGTAAATGGATTTGAGGCATCATATGCCTTGGCTATGTTGGGAACTGTTGTTCTTGATGTTGCGCATGTGTTGCACACATAAAGGGAGTTCTATTAACCTTCACCTTATGATATATAGTAATTATGTTATGATCATGATTATGTTGATGTTTATATATGTATACATGTATGTATGTATGTATGTGTGTATATATGTCATTTTCTATCAGGATCATAATCATCTTGTGCTAAAGTTTACGTATATGTATGTATGTATCCATGTATCTATGTCACTATCCAACAAGATTGTCAAAGATAATTCTCGTGGATGAATGATTGCTTATGTTGGTGAATGCAATAACGAGGTTCCTAGTTTACAAGAAATCAAGTGGGAAGTCTAGTCGTAACAAACATATGAGGTTAGTATCATGTGGATATTAATTGATATTATGTTATTATAGCATGTTTACGTTATGAAAGGTAAAATTGAAGGACACATCAGTGGAATGAAAACGAAGTGCTTAGCGGCATGCTAGGATAAGCATGGATGATAGAGAGACACTTGAAGCAAGGTTGCTTGGTAGACGAAGTGTGGGTTTTGATGTGTGGTACTACTATTGTGAATATATTATATACGGTGTACATGTTACATTTTTTATTTTGTGCACATGCGGTGTTGTGTATATATAGTGTGTGTACATGTTGTTTATGCAATGTTATGTAGAGGGTGGTACATATAGCATTGTGTGAATGTTAATCTGCAGTGTTGGGTATAGATGGTGCTTTGTATAGACTTACCTATAGATTCAACATCTCATGTAATTTCGTAAAACACAAGACAAGAATCTACTCTACTCTTTAAACAACGGAAACTAATAGATCGATGAAAACAATAATCAACAAGAGGAAGATAATCAATGGCACATAACACAATATTTCTTTGGGTAAAGACACAACTCAAAATCCCTACTATCTATATTTTATTAATTTTAAATCGGAGTGAAAAGACAAAGCTTGTTCTCACTAGAATAATTCTTGCACAAGTATAATTAACTCTCTGCTCACAAGCTAGCTCAAGCCAAACCTTAGCCTATTCTGCTACTCTCCAAGCCCCTATTTCCTTGCAAAATTCCTAGAGGAATTAGCCTCTATTTAATGAGGAAATCCTTATTCCATAACTATGCAATCCAAACTTAGGTCCTCAACTGATTGCATGCACCTTATATACAACTCGGAAAATTATACAACTGATAGTACACTATTCCTGCACTCTAGTCTCAACCATGTCTTCCTCTGAACTAACATGCATGAGTTTCGCATGAGTGAATCTTCAGTTAGTTAAAGTAGCATTGAGGATGCACTAGTGCACCAACTTGCTACTAGACCTCTACTAGTTCCACCAAGAGTTAGAACTAGTTTAACTGTGTATAACTCAGTCAAACTAAGTTATCTAATTACAACTCCAATAAACTCAATCTAGACCACTAAAACTTAGGGATCACACTTACATGACTCCAGATAGACTTCTAACTCAAAAATTTTAAGTTAACTAAGTCAACTTAACTTAGTTGACTATTAAAAGCTAATATGAGAAAAGAATTACAATTTTAATTCTCAATTTAATTCAAGGACAAATTAAATTGGAATTTATATATTTTATTTTTAACATTTCTTGTTGCTGTTTTCAACACTCCCTCTCCAAAAGAAAGGAATTCAACTCTATCTTGATCCCGAGCCTTTGGAATGTTATTCATACAACACTCCTCTCTAGTGTTGTTACTACAACAAATCCTAAAACTAAAAAAACATCCAAAATGAATTAGTATGATGCATCTGTCATCAAAGTCTCTGACTACTTCTGCTTATGTTGACTAAAAAATCTATGCTTCTGTTGACTCTGCCTTTCTGCACTATTGCCAACTCTTCTATGTGCTCTTCAGTATCTGAATGTTCTAGCCTTTGTCACTCTGATCTTTGACTGCATCAAATTCTACTAATTCCTCCTGCTACTATGTACTTTGGGCTCCCGTAGCAAGGTATGATCCAAAAGATAAAACCTCTCAATGGACCCTACCCAATTTCACCCTCCTGGGACTATCACTTCGCATCGCTCCATCTCTCACCTGGAGGTATGGATGCATGTGCTCCCTCTGCCCACCTGGCTCCAAATTCCCCCCTAATAGAGGTCTCTACTTGAGTGGATACCTCCACTCGGTCTCCTCTCTGCTTCTCCAATTGTGGTTGCTCCACAATTGTCTGAGACTTCTTCTGAGACTGCTTCTTCTCTGCTTGAGTGGATCTCTCCACTCGGTCTCCTCTCTACTTATCCAATGTGGTTGCTCCACAATTGTCTAAGACTAATTCTGAGGCTTCTGCTGGGGTTGCATGTTGAGAGGTAATTCACTCTCCCTCTCAACCACCAATTCTCTAACCTTTTCCTTTCTGCCCAAAGCTTTGCATGCATCTTGTATCTCAAGAGAATATAGGTTCTTGGATCACACACCAATTTGTTTCATCTGTCTCGTGGTGATGTGTCTAAGGAAAACCTTTCCCTTACTAAAAATCACATCATAGACATGGTCTTCCATTACCGTGACTGAAACAAGATTATTCTCTAGTCTGCGAACATACATCACATTTGTGATTCTAAGAGGGGAGCCAAAATCCCTCTGAAAGGTAACTATATTGATCCTGGTATATCTATACCTCCCATCATCTCCAAACTCTATGCTTTGCTTGAGGTATAATTTTATCCTCAACAACAAGGCACTGATGTCAAGATACCATACGCCTCCTATGAAAGTGTTGGCCATGCACGCAATGAGAGTGAAATCAAGTTCGAATTGTGAAGCTAGAGTTTCACTTACTGTAGCTACTATAGGCTCCTTCTTACTTACTTTATTTTGTGGGCAATTAATGGCATAGTGCCCATGCTCGTGATAGTGAAAACACTTGACATTTGACAAGTCCATCTTCTTGTCTCTCGCCTCACCTTGGGACTTCTTTCCCTTGGATTTATTGGCCTTATCTTCTAAGGAAAACTCATCTTCCACTTCTTTAGAAGAGGTCTCATTTCTGGTGTTCTGTTGAAAATCTTCTTTTACCAAATATGACCACAGGCATTCCAAATATGGAAATTTCTCCCTCCCATTGATAGAGTCTTAATAACTATGCCAACCCTTGGGAAGTCCTAGAAGAGTTAGGCTCACCATTTCATCCTCGGCAACAGTGATTTCAACACTTCCAAGTTCATCCCGACAATGGTTCAACTTGGTCAAGTAATTTTGAATTGAGTCGCTTGCCTCCATCTTGATTTTTCGAAGTTTTTCATTCAGTGCCAACTTTCTATGGTCACTGCTATTTTGAAATAGGTTTGTCAATACTTTCCACATAGCACACGGAGTTTCCTTGCAATGGAGACTCGAGACAATGTGGTCTCAAAATCCTTCAAGGATAATTCACCTCACCCTTCAACAACGTAAACTTTGAAACATGAACTAATTCTATTACCTGATTTTTTGAGGTAGTAAAAAAATCAACTGATTTTGAAAAGTGCTAATTCATAATACATATACATTTTTTTAGCATAATTTTTTACACTTAATTTATTTTTATTTTATTTTTTGTTTTTTTTTTTATTTTATTATTTATTTTTTTATGTACATTATTTTAAATGTTTGTGATTTTAGGTGATTTTAAAAGTGTTGATGTGGCTCAAGCCTTTTTTAGGATTTATTTTTTTTACTTTAAATTTCTAATGTGTTTAAATGAATAATTATTTCTGAGATTTAAATTGAATAGTTCTCTTTTCATATTTTTATTTTTATTTTTATTTTTTTTTGTAGTGAGATCTTTATTTTTTAGAATGGTTAAAGGAAAAGGTCGATATTTTAAAGTTTCAATATTCTACATAATTATATATCATTAATTAATTTTTCAATGCACATCAAATAATTGTCTCTAAAAAACCAATAATTTTTAACAATTGACATAAAAATACACATTTTGAACATAAATGTAAACAAAAAAATACACATTTTGAGATTTTTTTGCTAAAAATGACATGTCAAAATCATACTTTTTATAGGAAACTTTTAACAAAAAATGGTTAAATAATAGTTTTTTTTTTTTATGAATTTCATGTCAAAAAATAATAATAATCACAGTTTTTCAAAAAATAATGTTTCACATAAAAATTAAGGAGAAAATCACATAATATAAATATTGAACATATAACAACATTAATTGAATACTTATTCTTCTCATAAAATGTCAAAGTCAAAACATTACAAGTATATCTAATTAATAGTTAGAAAAAATGAGCTTGATTTCCAAGCATAACTTGAATTTAATCAATAATATCACGTAATCCACACTCTTCATCTTCTAGAGTTTCATCATTGTCTTATTCCACAATATTTTATGCTTCAGTTTGCTCATTTTCCTCTTTTGATGGGTCTTTGATGTCTGTGAATCTCCCAATGTATGTCTTTCCATCATTCCATCTAATGGTGGTTGAAGTTCTTTTTCCTTTTCTCCACATGTGGTTCATTAAAATCCCCTTTCCTCAACCCAATTTCTTGCATTGCATCTGGAAGAAATTGAAGAGCATTAATTCTTTGTTGAATAAATTTGCACTGTGCTGGGTCTTTTTCAATGGCAATGCAATTTCTTCCTTTTTGTAGGAAACATGCTAGTGTTGTACCTAATTATCAAACACAAAATAAATAATGACGTAAATTAGTATAATCACATATAAATTAAGAAAAAATATATTGAAATTCAATTTTATATAATAAAACTTACTTGAGCCTGAGAATAAATCCAAAGGGCCAATCTCCTTCATTTGAACATAAGTCTATAAGATAGTTAATCAATGACTGTGGTTTTGATAAATGTTAACAATCTATCCTTTTTCTTCTTTATCTTCACCTGTTAGTTTTTTTACAACAACATCATAAACCAGTACTTGGCTATGACTACTAATTAAGAATCATAGGCTTATAGCTACCAACTTTTATCCAACTTTCAACATCGATAAACTCACAATCACTTATAATTGGTTGATCTCCATGGTTAATAGGAGTTGACTCTTTCCTCTAACATGAAATAGTAAAAATTCAATTAACTTGCACATAAATGAATTTGTTAACATTAATCAAACATACAATCTAAACGTCTTACCATGCAAGTTGCATCCTTGAGTTTTCTTTCCCCTTGAAGCTTGTCATTAACATTTCAAATTGTGTGTCTGCATGAAATGTCACAAATATCCATAATGGTGATGGTGTGACTTCTAGAAATCTTGCAACCTCTTTACTAAGAGCTTGATAAGTATAAGGGTCACTATCATAGTCAATGTTTGGGATATTGAAACCATGAGGAATATCTTCAATAACTAGGGAAAAATCCCTTTTTAGGTATGAGTTTAGCAATGTCTTCACAATCACCTTGTATTATTTGATATTGAATAGTCTCAAGCCCATTCCAAATGAAATGAGTAAGACTAGGATCAAGTTCAACATTACTAAGACATTGCTTTCTTAGTCTTTCCATCTTATTTTCTTCAATAAAGCTTATGAAACTATCTAGTGCTCCATTTGCATCCTTATTCATCTTTAATAAAATAAACGAATATATTTATAAGTTATAAAATAAAAATAGTATACAGATAAATAAAAATGAATGTATAAATCAAAATACCTTTTTAAATGTAAGATAAAAACCTTGTAGAATTGATGTAGAACTTGAGTTTGGGTAGTTTTATAGAACATCATCCCAAATATCTTCATTTCAACAATTTAACCATTTTTTCTTGTATTTTCATGTAAACCTTGTGACTAAATAAATAAAGTAAAAAGATTTAATATATTGATATGTATAACAAATACTACCAACAACAATATGTTATATTTAAAAGAAAATTATAATCTAGAAGTAAGTAAAAATAATTCAACAAACTTATTTTTGAAATTCCTCACACATTTCGTCCAATGATAATAACCCTAACTTCACATGAGATAATATTGTTTTGATAAGTTTTTCATCCTTCATTCCTTTCAATTCTCTCCAAGGTGTGATATTCATATCTTCTGGAATTAGCTTCATTTCAGGATTTGATTTAATATTGCTACATATCAATGGTTTAGACTTTTTGACCTTCTAGCTTTTAGTGTCAATGTTCTCACACATGCTAAAATTATCATTAATCAATTCCCATATCTCTCTAGTTCTAAATGCCAACTGGAAAATTTTATCCATACCCCTTAATATATCAGAATTTACTTTTCCTCCTCTTGAATTGATTTTTTCCTCAATTTGATAGCCTATTTCCATACAACATTCCTTCTGAAATGCTAGACTAACCTTTGTCTTATCCCCACCACATTTTTCTTCAAATTCATTATGAATAAATCTAATCCTTTGGATAAAATTCATAGACATCCTATACTCATTATCTGTATTATGATCCCACGTAAATAACTTTGCTTCTGTATTTGATAAACCATCATCAATGATACATTTCATTGTTTCAAAACATGGGTTGTTGGGATATTCCTCCATCAATTCCCTTTGATATTCTACAGAATGGGAACTTGAACTAGATCAAGAAGAAGCACATAATAAACCAAATGAGCATATGGATTGTACCTCATCAATGTCTTCAAGTTGTTGAATTATTTTTTACCTCAATTTGATATCCTATTTCCATACAACATTCCTTCGGAAATGCTATATTAACCTTTATCTTATCCCCACCACATTTTTCTTGAAATTCAGTATGAATAAATATAACCCTTTGGATGAAAGTCATAGACATCCTATACTCATTATTTGTATTATGATCCCATGCCAATAACTTTGCTTCTGTATCTGATAAACCATCATCAATGATACATTTCATTGTTTCAAAACATAGGTTATTTGGATATTCCTCCATCAATTGACTTTGAGATTCTACGGAATGGTTCCCAGCAAGCACATAATATTTGTATTCAAAACAATTTGACTTATCAAATGCTTTATTTTTGGGAACTTGAACTAGATCAACAAGAAGCACATAATAAACCACATGAGCATATGGATTGTACCTCATCAATGTCTTCAATTTGTGAAAATGTAGGTGGTGTGGCTTTCTAATTTGATATTTAAATTGTCCTTCACTTGGCTTATAGATTTGGATGACATTAAGCTGAAATGTATGACCACCCTCAATTAAGTTTGTCTTTGTCAAGTGATGCCAAATGTCATTTTGTTTTGTTTTAATAATTCCATCCTCTAAATTAGCTCTTGGTGTAATGATTTCCCTGCTTCCTTTTGAGTTTTTCACTAGTATCTTCACTATTGGCCATGACTTTTTGAGAATGATCAATTTTTAATTTCTTCCTTCTCTTGGTTATCAAATTTTCTTCTACATAAGTAACATCCTCATCATCAACTAGAACAACGAAATTCTTGGGAATATTTTCTTTTCTCTTTTATGGCTCTTCTCCTTTCTAACATCATTTCTAATATCATCCTCTATAATGGAAACATATTCTTCAACTTCAGTTTCAACTTCCTCATCTTCAAAAGTAACATGTCTGGCTTTGCTAGATTTATCCACTGTAAGCATTCTTTGTTGATACCTTGGATGTAGTCTTATAGCATCATGAAGTAATTTATTTTTCTTGTTTTCCATATCTTCTTCTGACCTTGAGTAGAAACTGCTGACAACATTCATAATATATTGCTCTATAAAATAAATTTCTCCCAAAATAATTGAAATATTTTCAATAAAATTTTGTCAAAAAAAATATCATATGTCAATAAAAACTAAGTTATAAAATATATAATGATATAATTACAATAACAAAAAACACATAAATATAAATAACAATATTGACGATATCTTGTGCTATCTCATTTATGATTTGTTTACACATATTTGTAGAATCATTCGACATGTCATACATTGACAATGAAAACTACTATCTAATCGTGTCATGTGACTTGGGTAGTTTTGTAAGTACATAAACATATTCAATATTCAGTATCAAACATATGTCTAGTAATTTTCCCAGCACCTCACAACTTCCACTATCATTAGGGATATCAACATATAGATATATCTGCAGAAGTTGTTCTCATTCTCGATCTTTCACAAACAATATAAGTTCTATATGCTTCACTTCTTGTGATTTCTTCCAGTAAGAAATCAACTTCTTATCCTTAGAAGCACTTGCTATATTTTTAGTTATTAGGTCAAGCTAGGTTCATTTAGCAATATTTTTTGAGGATCCACCTCCAGTTTTAGCAATATTTGGCCCAGAAAGATTCACGTAAATCTTCCTTTATGTCATATTCTTGCAATATATATATATATATATATCAGTAAATTACAAAAGAAACTATAGCTTAAGTAAACAAACAAACAAAACAAAATTTAAAAACAAAAAATACCATAAACTTGCACATCAACCCGCATGAAAAGTTGGATGTTAGGCTCATACAGGGAATAAAAAATTATATTATTTAGAATTTTTTATTTTTTTTCACATTTGTCCCTAGTCCCTTGGTAGGCTAGGGGGGCAATTCTGAGAATCGGATCATTTCATGTCAAGAGGTTGATTCTCATAATCAACCCCCTACCTACTAGGGGGCCATTGTGACTTAGTATCATGCCTATGCTTGTGGGTGGGCACGTCCGGTCGTGGTCATGCCTGCCCGAGGAAAAACGAGCCCCTGGCCTATTAGGGGACGATTCCATAATCAGTACTCGGCAGGTCACACTCATGACCATATTGATAAGATGTTCAGTCATTTTTCAGTCACAATAAGGAGGAAGGATGTTGGTAGCTTGCCATCATTAATTGAATGTATTAATAAATCATACATGTCAAAGCCTGTTTTTCATGTGTTGGAAGAAACTATTGAGATGCGAAATTTTATTCTAGGTTCGCATGGTGAGGAGAAATGCATTGAAAAACTTAATGGCATTAGCTTCCAACATCAATTTCATATCAAAAAAAATTGAAGGGAAAACACTAATATGGGGCATGAATTATTCAACTACTGTAGAATGGGAGTCATCATCAGGTTTGGCATTTTCGAAGTTCATTCCAAATCATCCATATTTGTGTCAAATATATTGTTATTAAAATCAGTTGCTGAAGTTCATAGTGAACACAGGTAGAAGAGAGATATAAATTATTTTGATTGCATGGAATAAATAAATAAATGTATTATATCTACATATCAGTACTTTGATATTTCTATTCAGTTTGGTGGGAGTCATTTTTCAATAATTAGAGTGATATCATTTCAAGAACAATAAATGAATATGTACCTTTGAAAACACCATTTATTTGGCCACAAAATGTGTTGAATGAACATGAGGAAAGAAACATTGTTGAACAACAAAAATATCAAGGTATTATTAATTCCTCATGGGTAGAGGAAAGAGAAATGTATATTGGTACTAGAAGGTCTCGTGCACAACATGAAGCCTTGGAAAACCTTTACAGGGGTTCAGTACAGGATATTAAGGAGGGTTGCATGATCGCGGTGCTAGCATAGGGAGATGCTAATGGCTATCCATTCTGGGTTGCTAAGGTTATCAAGGTCATTACATAAAATGAAGATGTTGCAGTTGTTGAAGTACATTGGTATGCCACTTCTACACACCCATTCAATGGTGTGTACAAGCTAGAGATGGTAGTTGATAAAAAAAATTAGTGGAAAGAGAAAAATAAAGGGTACAAATATAAATCATCGCTGCATAGACCTCTTAAATTGGAGGATGTTGACATACTTGTTTAAGACTTCAATTTAAGAAAGAGAGGAACTTTTCGCTTTAGGATGATAGAGATTCTGAATAGGTTGTTACCAGAAGAAACAGTGTTGAGATGGGAGTCTCCTAAACCCATTCATAGATCTAGAAGAATTTTGAAACCTGAAATGGTGGCCATGCATGCAGACTCAGATGGGGCACTAGTTGATGAAAAATATTAATATGGAACATCTTTATCTACATCCAGTCATTCATCTGAAGATGTGAATTATGATGGTGTGCAAGAAGATATGAATGATTTTGAATAATTGTCTAGGACAATTAATATAACTGATGTTTGCATGATATCTTGAAAAAAAAAAAAAAAAATTCCATATGATGTTAAATGAAGTTGAGTCAATTTTATGTTTGTTGGATTATATGTTTTAATTATGATAAATTTTATTGTTTAGAATATCCACAATGCAACAATAACTTAGAGATATAATGTATGTTTCATTCAATCTACGAGTATTGATATTTCGATTAATTTAGTCATGTAATTTGTTCATAATGTCATGGTTTAAATGTGTTGAAAACTTAGAGTTTTTTAATTCTATGGTTAACAATTTTTCATTCTTTTTTTATCTTTAATGTCATTGTTGAAGACAGTTAGAATGTTAACGATCTTTAGTGTCATGTTATTATATTTTTAACGACATGGATGAAAGCTATTGGAATTTTAATGTGTTTTGGATCCCATTATTTTATCTTTAACGTCATTACTAAAAAATGCTGAAATTGTACCTAGGGAAGAAAAATGTTATTCTACCAAAGACATTAGTGTGTTTTTTTCATTTATTTTCACAAACAAAAATTGGTTTTACTGTGAATTTTTTAATATGTTGAAAATTAACCCTAAAAAAATAAACCATCGTTCCAAAATACACACTTTTCATTTTTTGGACCATGTTTCACATCTTTTGGGGTTGTTTTGGCTATATTTGTCATTTTGAGTTTACAGATCTCATTTCAAAGTTTACGTTGTTCTTGCCACACACTTCTTCCATTCAGCTAGATATTTCAAGTATGATGCTGTTGGCTTAGGAATGTCTTGATCAATGAATTCCTTGAGGCCATTATCCTCCAGCACTGCCTCCATCCTGTCCTTCTAGGCTATATAATTTGGGATGCCTTCTAAGACATACTTGAGCCTCAAACCGTAGAAAGCCATTTGTTGATCCTAAGGTATGTATTCAAAATTCAAATTTCACCTATAAGCCCAAACTCAAAACTTCGAAATATCCTCTAGTATATTGTCTTCAGCTTTGATACCATGTAGATTTTTACTGTAGATTCAACAACTCATGTAATTTCCTAAAACACAAGACAAGAATATACTCTACTCTTTAAACAATGAAAACCAATAGATTGATAAAAACAATAATCAGCAAGAGGAAGATAATTAATGGCACATAACACAATACTTATCCAAGGAAAGCCACAACTCAAAACCCCTAATATCTATATTGCATTAATAAAGAAATCTTGTTCTCACTAGAACAATTCCCGCACAAATATAATCAACTCTCCGCTCACAAGCTATCTCAAGCCAAACCTTAGCCAATTATGTTGCTCTCCAAGCCCCTATTTCCTTGCACAATTCTTAAAGGAATTAGCTTTTATTTAATGAGGAAATCCTTCTTCCATAATTGCGCAATCCAAACTTAGGTCCTCAACTAATTGCATGTACCATCTGTACAACTCGAAAAATTATAGAACTAATAGTACATTGTCCCTGCACTCTAGTCTCAACTAGGCCTTCCTGTGAACTGAAATACATGAATTTCTCATGAGTGAAACTTCAGTTAGATGGAGTAACAGTGAGGATGCACCAATGCACCAACTCACTATTAGACCTTTACTAGTTCCACCAACAGTTAGAACTAGTTTAACCCTCTATAATTCAGTCAAACTGAGTTATCTAATTAAAACTGCAATAAAATCAATCTGGACCACTAAAACTTAGGGATCAAACTTGCATGACTCTAGATAGACTTCCAACTCAAAATTCTTAAGTTAACTAAGTCAACTTTTCTTAGTTAACTATTACAAGTTGATATGTGAAAAGAATTACAATTTTAATTCTCAATTTAATTCAATGACAAATTAAATTGGAATTTCTAAATGTTATTTTTAACATTTCTTGTTGATATTTTCAACACGATATACAGTATGGATATGTGGTGTTGTGTACATGTTGTACTGTGCGTATGATGGATATGTGATGTTGTATGCATATGGTGTTCTGCGTATGCTAGATATGCAATGTTGTGTACATAGGGTGTTATGTACATGTTGTATATGCAGTGCTATGTACATATGGAATTGTGTGCATGTTGTACATATGGTGCTACATACATATGGTGTTGTATGCATGATTGTACAAGTGGTGTTGTGAGCATGTGGTGCCATGTACATATTGTACATGTGGTGTTGTGTACATGTCTTGCATGTGATGTTGTTTACATGTGGTGTCATGTACATGCCATGCATGTGGTATGATGTACATGTGGTATTGTGTACACGGTGTATAGTTGGTGCAGTGTACATGTGGTGTTGTGTACACATTGTGAAGGTGGTGTCATATACATGTGATGTTGTGTAGGTGGTGTAGTGTACAAGTGGCATTGTGTACATGTTATACATATGGTAATGGTGTACATGTGGTATTGTGTGCATGTCATACATGTTGTGTTGAGGGCATGCAGTACTATGTATGTGGATTGTGTAGTAGGGATATCATGACACGTGTACTCTTTGTGTTGTACTGTGTGCATTACATGTATTGTGTTGTGTTGTATGCCAGGTGTAGGTACTTGTATTTCGTGGTGTTTTACATCAGGTATAGATGTATGTATTGTGTTGTACATTGGGTATAGGTTTACGTATTGTGTGCTGGTGTACACTGGATGTAGGCATATGTATTGTGTTGTGTTGTACACTAGGTGTAGATGTATGTGTGGAATGTCAGGTGTAGGTGCATGTATTGCATGGTGTTGTATGTTGTGTGTGGTTGTATGTGTGTGATGGACACTATGTGTATGTGTGAATGGTTGAGGAGAAGGAATTGGGTGTTTGTCTGGTGTGGCAACCGATCTAGTGTGCATATAGAATAAGGAAAAAGGTAGAAGCTAAGTATTGATTAAAGGATAAGTATCGATATTTTATTTCAGTTTATTATGCATGTGATCTATGATTCTGACTTGCAATGGTTACATGTGATTTATGATTATGGTTATGATGATTTCCTGTGATTCATGATTTTAATTTATGATGTTTGAGTTTGAGCTAACCAAATGTGATATGATTATTCATGATGATCTGATCAAATAGTTAGTTTGACTTATTGTGATAGGAGGTGAATAGGATTGCAAGTGTACCTTGTTGACGAGCCACCAATGGGGTATGATTAGAATTTTATAAAGCTCCATAGATAGTATGGTTATTTATGTGGTTTTTATTGTAAATACCATAATGAGATATGTTATAAAGCTCCAATAAATAGTATGTGATGAGCACCAGTATTGCAGCAAGAATGATGCAACTCCTGGGGCTACTAGCGTTACTTTATCAACCAGGGGTTCGTACAAACTTGGAGGTGACAGTGTTATATACACAAGTAAAAGTGATGGTTCTACCTTTTGTCACTGTTTAGCTGGTGAGAGACCACTAGGGTTTTCAAGACAAACTTCTGTGGATTTAGAAGAAGCTTGATTACTGATGAAAGAAAGAGAAGTCTACTCTAGGAGAAATTTTGTCTACTGCAATAAGGAAAATGGCTAAAATCCAATGTTAAAAACACGCCATTTCCTAACTACCTATTGAGAAACTATGATTTACAAGAATGCCAAGCTAACATGTATGAAAACCTACTATCCTAAGCATGGAAGTTCAAAACGTCAAACATCACTTTTGTGCATTTAAAGGACTGACAAAGATTTGTTTTTTTCTTTTTATTCTTTTTATGGAAAAACAAGTGCGAAAGCTAATCTCTTTTGGTGGTGTGGTAGGTGGCTGAGGGATCTTGTTGGATGGTCGGAAGGTTTGGGAAACCCTTAGGTGACCTTGAGTGGCTTCCTGGAGGTTTTCCCTCAATTAGGGCTCAAAAAAAGCCACTACAGGAAAACCTACAGGATGTCCTAAAAACCTAAAGGATTCCTTGTATTTCTATAGGATATAGCCGAGAGAAAAATGATGGGTTTTGAAGGTGATGGAAGGCTTAGGGAAGGCGGTTGGTGGATGGAATGGAGTCATAAAATACCTAGGATCACTCAAAACTCAAAACCAGGGTTGGGAGATGATTGGATTGGAAGTAGGTTTCTTTCTATGAAATATTTATCTACTTCTGAAACACCTGCAGTACATCAAACAATGACATTTTCCCAAAAATCATGTAAACAAGAAAAATTTCAATGAGCTAGAAGAAGAGAGTTTAATGAGCTAGTTGTCTACTTCATGCATGAGGAAAATTTGCAGAATAAGATGAATTCATTGATGAGATATATTGTGATATTGGACATGGAATAAATTATGGCTAATTCCTACACTTTCAAATTGATGAAATTCTTTCTTAGGCACGAGAAACTCTAAATTATACGAGAATGTATAATTCTGTCTTTTTGGGGCTGCATGGGGGTCCTTTCCTCAAATTATAATCCGTGAAGGAAGAAGTGAGGCCAAGACACCTACTGATAGCTTTTTGATGCTCCTTTTATCCCTTTTAACCTACTACTAAAGTAAAGCACAAATGGAAGCAAACTAATAACCAAACTAATCAAATCTACACTACTTGCAATGAAACACTTCCAAGGTTAACCATGACTCTATGAAATTAATCTAAGCATACATATACAAGAATATGAAAATTTTCTACTAGGGTTGGACCCTAACCCAAGAGCTTCATCCCTCTAAGTTAACTCAGTACTAGATCATGAAAAAGCTCATTCTCATTATCAAAATAGAAAACTACATAGCAATGTCTTCCGCAAGTCTAGAGCTCAAAATTAACTAGTGTTTTTAAAACATAAATTTGAATCCTAATGAGGCTCTAGGCCTCTTTATTTATAAAACTAATGTCTCCAATGACTTCTTTAAATCTAGGGGGGCTTGTCTCCTAGCTCGAGATGAACTAACTCTTTGACTATCACTTGCTCGGCTACCTTTTGATCTTCATGACTTGGCTGCTTGTATTTTGAGCTAGTGTGATTGATGGAGGAATATTCGAATGAGAGAGGAGTAAATGAGGAGGATTTACCTCCTACAATATCTCTTCCTTGTACCATTCTAGTTTCAACCTTTAATATTTCCAAAATTCCTTGATTTTCTCTCATAAACCTGCATTTCATGCACATTAGTCCACTAGGCATAATATCTCACTTTGACTCATCTCATTAAACAAAATATAATCAAAACATGTAATAAATTGTGAGAAGAGTTGATTTTACTAAGCTAGGAGGTGAATTAAGGTCCATACAGTTACCCAATGATGAGGCTCATAATTAACCCCCTACTGAAAGTGTTTCTCATCCTATGAACAACTCAATCAATATCCATGCCTTTCATAGCTCTAGTGGCTTCCCTAACATCCCATGCTTCTGTTGTGGGTTCTTCTTCTTGTGAATAGAATCCTGTGTTCCTTTCGATCTCCTCCCACTACTTTATTTATTCCTCTTTCTTCCTTCCTTCTAACATCCCCAAGAGCATTGGTGGATTGAGTCTCAAGCCAATCCAATTGACTTTGAGCCTTTGGATGGTTTGTTTATACATGGGTGTCCTATTCATTGCTTCCCTCATCCTTTGACAAGAATGGTACTCTCTAATTTTCAAACTGTATTGCAAAATATTCCATCTCCTTTGGAAAGACTGCATGCTGTCCTCCCCTAAAATTCTGAACGTATCCTCAAAATGTGTAATTGCTTGCTCTTGGGCAGCAAGATACTAGGGTGCAAGTTGAGGATCATTTGTAATTAAATTATGTGTGTTGATGATAGCCAGTGGATTGGATTGCTCAACTCTTTACATGAGAGGCTATGTTTGTTCCCTTGCCAATATCTTCTTCATTTATATAGCCCTTGCTTCCTCATGGTTCATCCATGATGCCAAATCCTTCAACTGTAAATCCCCTAGCTTTGCATTAGGGTCCCATACGTTCAGATTTGTCAAGGCCATGTTTATGTAAGTATAAATTAGACATCTTACCCCTATCCTCCAATGTACTTTGATCACAGAGATCAATGAACTGTCTATAACCCTGGAATGGCATAGTGCCTCTTTGTGCTAGGGTATTGATTTGGAACTGCAGCCACTTTTCCTTAATGTATAATGCATAGGACATAGCTAGCATCTTGCACTGGATTTCTTCCAATGATAGACTGACCATGGATGCCAATTGATTCTATCTTTCTTGTAGTTGTCCTTTCAACCATGCATTTTTTGCCTCCAACTGAGCCTTCATTATGCCCTCTCTATCCCTCAGGATACTTAGTTCTTTGCCCATCTCTTTGAGCTTTTCCTCCATGTGACCAATGTCCTCCGCTCCCTTGGACTTACAATCTACATCCATCTATGTGTTTTGGCTCTTTCTTTCTGAAGCTCAAAAAATAATGGGATGGCAATTTTTTGTGGAATGACCCTGCCCCCTTCAGCAAATCTATAGTAGGAGTCAAGGTTAGTTTGAGGGCTAGGTTCCCTTAGCTCTGGGTCCTCTCTCTTTGTTTCTTGCTGCATACTTCCTGCCTTATCCAATTTTTGAGTTTCCTGTAGATTTAGCAGAGTTTCCTGTAGGACTGCCTTTGCTTCTTGTACCTCCTGTTGTGTATCGTGTAGGATGTATTTTCCTTTGGATGAGGTAGATCTAGTCATAGGTCTTCTCTCATAAGTGATAGGAGACTTAGGGGAAGTTTGTGCTAATGATCCTTCACCTTGAGTTTTTGTAAGAGGATCCATCTTCTCTAGTTGTTTAAGTGAGTCCTTAATAACAATGGGAACCTTGGTTTGAGTTTGAGGTTTTCCCTGCCTTATCCTTGCACTTTTTCTTGTTCTGAAGTATAAGGGGATTTGCCTCTGTATTTTTCCTTTTTCTTTGATAGGGGTGTTAAGGGAAGTGAGGGTAGTTCCTGCCTCTTGCTTAGTGGGTTCTGGAGACATGTTAGATGACTCCATTTTGTCCTCTGCCTCCTCTTTTCCGTTACCCTACTCACCTTTGTCCTTATCTTCTTCTCCTCCCTGTAGATCCTCATCTTGTTTATCAGTTTCCTCCTTGACATCTTCCTATTTTTGTTCATCATTTCCCTTCTCTTTCTCTTCCTCTTCCTTCTCATATATTTTCTCTTCATCACTCTCTACTTCTTCTTCATTTTTTTAGTCACTTCTTCATCCTTTTCACTGATAGTAGGGATTCTATCATATGTGATGGCCTTGATATCCTCCTTTGCCAGCATGTCTTTGAAAATTTCCCAAGTGATAGGAATTCTAAGGTTTTGGAGGGCATCTTCTATGATGATTCTAATTAACTCGTCATGGGATAGTTGTTGGTCATTTCCTTCTTGCACCTTCATTCTTGTATCTATTAGTGATTGCAGAAGGAAGTATGGTATGTTGAGCTTGTGGTGAGGAGGTTTTTTATGCTCCAAATCTCAATTCTTCAAGAATCCTAAAGTGATATCCATATACCACATTATACCTACCTTCAAATGATATGTATTTTATAAGGTGGTAGCTTACCTCATTCCAGGGGTATGGTAGGCTTGCTCTCCTCACTCCATTTTTTTCTTCAGTGGGATCCTCTTCCTATAACAAGAATTTATGCTTTGCAGTTTGGCTATTTCCCTTGTCTTCCTTTGTCCAAGGCACTCCTAAGGGAAGTGTGGTAATTCTTCTTATGAGTTCAGGGGTGAGCTCTATGGAGAGGCCCATCACCACAAAAATGACATGGGTTTTGGTGAGTGGAATGAAGGAGAGAGCAAAATCTCCATCCACTTCATTATCATACCCCATTAATTTCTCAAAGTACCCCATCCAATTATGCCTTGTGAATACTTCTAACACAGGAGGGTGTTGGTGAATCCTTACAGTGTTAATGGGCTCCCTTCTATTAAAACCCCCTACCATTTTATCTGGTGAATTTTAGGAACAAATATTTATGATACAAAATTTTAATGGAGGAAATGGGACTCAAATTTCTGTGGATATAATTCCCTTATATAGCTATCAATTTCAATCAAACTAGGAAATTTTTTTGTTCCTTTTACTTGGAAAAATGGGAGGAAATGTAGAGCCTACCTCCTCATAGTGCTTGATGTAGGCAACCCCTGTGTTCCCCCTCTAAAATTTCTCTCTACCAATCTTGTAGACTGCTTGACTGTATCCTGTAGGAAGTCTTGTACAGGAAAAAAATGAAGTTACCCTCTCTTTTGTGTTGCTTTGGGACGAGAGTGACCTTGCTAGAGTGAACCTCGAGAAGATGAACGCATCAGTGCATGGGGATCAACGTTTATTTCCTCTTATGGTTGAGTTGAGTGAGGTGGTGTGCTCGCAACCGAGGTACGAATTTCTATTTTTGGACCTTTGGTCCCCACTACCACATCATCATTCCCCTCAACTCATAATCAAATCCCACTTTGGGCATCTGTAGTATCAACTACTTCTGACCTCATTCTCCTTGTCTTTGACTTGACTTCTGCCATGTGTGTGAGGACTAACGGTTTTGTCCTCGTTGATTAAATGAAGGTGGCCAAGTTAACTGCACACCTTTCGGTTATAAACCAACTCATCCACAATCTCTACATATTTTGATTACATTATGAAAATGAGAGAGTGAAACGAGATAATTACCCATGGTAATAATACCTTGCTGCAGCTTGTTGAAGAACTGAGGTTTTTGTTGTATGTTGGTTGCATGTGATCTCTATTTATTTTTTTTTATTGTCCTTTGATGATCACGTTGATATGCGCGTACCTGGTGTTGAAGATGATGGTGTTGTTCCTTTTCTGGAGCTTCTTCTACCCTTGGATCTCCATGCTGAAAACTTGGTGCAACTTATGATTTTTATTTTGTGGGTGTTGGCTTGTATGGGCCTGACCCAGGTGCAGAGGTGATTTAGCCAAGAAAATCCCAGTACTATTGGCCCTTTTGACAATATTCCACAGAGTGCAGACTATGGTCTCACCCGAACTAGTATGGGAGGGTGATAGAACTAGGTTTTCGCACCCTTGGAATGTCTAATGGGCTTCTGGAGGTCCGTGTCTGACCTGTCGCTAGGCGCACTTGCGATCTCTTCGTGACCTGTGGTGCAGCTTTTGCGCAACCCTACATGGGGCACGACCCGTATAATACCCAAGATCCTTGCTAATTAACCGATTACTTAACTTTTGTGTGTAAGATTTATGGTTATTACAGCATATTCAACAATCATATCATTGCGCGCAATACATAAACAAATACAAGCATAAGGAAGACAATACACAACAAATACATAGGAATAGGAATCAAATTCTCTTTTATTAATCTTCAACCTTTCTTACAAACTTGACACCTCCCTGCGCACTCAGTACAGGGTCCTCCACGCACTCAGCTGCGGACTCTACTAGGCCTCTGCTCACTCAGTTGCAGAGCCTCTTCTTACTAATACAACCCAAGACACTTAGAATTCTACTCTAAGTTTGAACCATTCCTTCACTACTCTCTCTATCATCAACTACTTAAAGCCTCACTCTATTTATACAATCCCATGGTCCATGGATCATGGGTAGGCCGACATGACTTTACATTACATTACATTACTTTAGGGCGGAGAACCTTATGACTTAATCTTTACTTCGCGCTCTGCGCCCACAACTCACAGAGTCTTACAAAATCTTTGACCAAAACTTGGGCTTTGAGCCCAAAAACCTACTGTGGGGGGATTCCATGCCCAACAAGCCCCAAATACAATCAGCATGACTCGTCTCAAGTCACTCTGCTAGTGTGGTGATCTTGGCATGGAGCCCTTCCAACTATTCATGTGCTGCGTAGAGCTTTGCAGCACACTGTTTTACAGTCCACTAGATCTGCTCCACTCTTTCGGCCAAATTCTCACCGTTAGGGGAAAATCCCTATCTTAAGGCATGCATCGCCTTCATCTGTGCGAGCTTTCATTTGATGTCTATAGTGATGAGGAAGGCCTCATCAATCTGAGGCTATACGCGCACTTCAAGGACTACCTCTTTCTGCCGCACAACATCCACCTGTTCCTTCAATGCCTTCACCTGCTATAGCTTTGCAATCCATTGGGTCAGCACAACTATTTGCGTCATTCTGCACACACTGCCATACTGCACTTGAAGCTCTCACACCTCCGTTTCGAGGCGTTTTATGTTGGGGTCCTCCTGTAATGAAGTGAGGACCGCGAGGGATTCTTCCAACATAGTGGTGCAGTTCTATACTGCTTGACTTATTTCCTCCAACCCTTTTTGAATAGAGCCAGCATGTTATTCCCTAAATTTTGGGGGCATAGAGGACTGTGCCTTTAATTGCAGCTCGTCAATCTCAAGGTTGAGGTCCGGCTGTACCCTCGTTGCTTCTTCCTTTGCCTTGTGGAATCCACTGGCTAATTTGTGGATTCGTACTCCAACGAGTAGGTCTGTCGTGATTTCTAGCTCTAGAACGTGGCAACATGCTTCCTCTACCATTTGCTCCAACTGCTCATTCTGTGCAAGCAATTCAACGTGTTGTAGACTAAGCTGCTTAATGTTGATTCTCTATTTGCTAAGCATCTGTACTGTGTGTCCTTCCCTAGTGTAGAGTTCTACTATCACTTTGTTCTACAACTAATATAATGTATCTCATGGAAGGGTAGCCAAATTTAGGCCAAGTCCCTTGATCCTTCCCATCGCAGCTTTGTCCTCCTCGCCTTCCACTGTGAGTGCTCCTTTCGACAGCACTATGGTGTTGGCCATTTTTGTGCACAATAGATGCTTTGCTGCTGATGTACCTATGACACCATAGGCAAATACTGCTCCTTCTTGTGGGGGCCACACCTGAAGTTCCTACAGCTGCGCCCTTAGGGCCCCCAACAGTTTTTGTTGCTTTGTCATCACTTCTTAGAGCACTTCCCGAGTGACCTCACAAACTGTGTCGCCAATGTCATAGAGGTCACCCTCTGTTAATGTAGTTGGCTCGATGTCTAGTTCGAAAGCCTTGGCCTTCTTTCATGGACTTGATCGCTTTGTGACGTGTGGCTGTTTCATTTGGGTGGACGTTGTGCTCGGGTATGTGCCTTCTGCTGTATCTAGTCCCTATCCTATAGGCACATTTTGGCCCCCTTCCTCCTACGTTATGATGACCCCTATTTCCTATGCTACTATTGCTTTTTCAATGCCCTTGGTCTACTTTGCAGCTGCCTTCGCTGCCTCATGGGAAGCCCTTACCTCCTTGGTCAATTATTCATTGTGCTTCTTTTGGGCCAACTGTTTGATATGTAGCTTGGTGGCATCCTTCTGCTTTTGTGCCACTGCTCGATCCAACTCTGCCAGATTTTGGGTGTGCCACTTGGGAGGCCATGATTTGAGGACGGAGAATATGGCATCATCAATTGCAACGAAAGGAAGCTTGGTCTAGTTCTCCACCGGATCCTTACACGGCTTGATATACACATTGTGCATATCCGCCTTGAAGTCTACAAAGCTCCGCAGACTGTTGTACACTGTGGGGGATAGGCATAGCCTCCTATTAATCTACATCTAGACGCTCACCTCCATGAGAACCAAAAGTATTTTAGTCCTGTGAATCCATGTGGCGTCCTTCATAGCCTAGAGTGATGCATATTTTGCCATCTCTAGCAAGTCTTGTTCAATATGAGGGAACTGACTGTCCTCAGGCAGTTCCCCTATCACTAATAAAATGGACAAGAGCAACCACGCGTAGTGGAAGGTCTTACCCTGCTCTTGAGCTTCCTTACAGTTGGTTAGGAATTCTTCACAGAGGAATCTGGCCTAGCTAAATTCGCCCTAGTTGACTTTCCCATTATCTCATGGGTGATAGGGAGTGAAGGTTTTGTGCTTGATCTTATGCTAGCTTAACAAGCCTTCAATAATGTTGGAGGTAAACTTGTTGCCTTGATCATTGACCGGCTCTTGAGGGTACCCAAATTTGTAAAATACATTCTCCCTTATGAACTCAGCAACCTTCTCCTCTATTGCTGCCTTAATTTCCTTGGTTTCAGCCCACTTAGTCAGATAGTTAGTGCACACAATGATATACTGCTTTTGCTTGGAAGGAGGGTCAATAGGTCCAATGAATTCCATGCCCCATTTGTCAAATGCCTCAAAAGTCACTTGAGGTTGCAGAGGAATTTCATCTCTTGGAGTAGGCTTTCCCATCCTTTGGCACCGATCACACTGACTAGTATATATTTTGACATCTTGATGAAGAGTTGGCCAATAATAACCAGCTTGTAACACTATAAATGCTGTCCTCTTTTCTGCAAAATGACCTCAACAAGGCCCATCATGACAGGTCATAAGGATGTCAGAGACTTTATCCTCCCTGACACATCTTCTCAGAATTTGATTCGGGCCTAGTTTGAAGAGGTTTCCCCCAATCCAAGTGAGTGGGGAAATCTTCCTCACAATCTTGCTTTTCTCTTTGGAGGACAAATTCCGTGGGAACTATGCAGATACCAAATAGTTTGTTATGTCAGCAAACCATGGAGAGAGAACTGAAATGGTGAATAAGTGTTCATCGAGTAACTGGTCATCAACCATTCCTTCCTCACCTGGAGGAAAAGTTAATATGGACAAAAAATATGCAACACCATTTTCCTTGCTAGGCTTATTAACAATAGTTAGATCAAACTACTATAATAAAAGTAACCATCTAATAATATGGGCATTCACATCAGGTTTATTCATTAAATATTTGATTGTAGCATGGTTAGTATGTACAAATGTTTGATAGCCTATAATGTAATGCCTAAGTTTGTTCAATGAATGCACAACAGCCAAGAGTTCCTTTTCGGTCACTTTGTAGTTTAGTTTGGCCTTTGACAGATTCTTATTGATAAAGTAAATGGCATAATGCAATTTTTCATCTATCTAGCTTAGCCCTGCTCTTATGGCTTTGTGTGAGGTATCAGCATGTATATGAAAAGGAAGGGCCCAATTTGGGCCTCTGAGAATCAGTGTAGTGGTTAACTTGTCCATCACGGTGTCTGGGGCCTCTTGACAACTTTTTCACTATACAAACTCAAAGTATTTGGCCAACAACCCAAATAAAGGAGAAGCCAACTTGCTAAAGTCTTTTATAAAACTTTAGTAGTATCCATCTAACCCTAGGAAACTTCTGACATCTCTCTAGTTTTGTGGAGGTGGGACCCTTTAGATGATAGCTATTTAGTTTGGGTCCACCTGTAGTCTTTGCTGGGATATTGAATGACCTAGCACAATCCCTACAGTCATCAAGAATTCACATTTTTCGGGACTGAGAGACAGTTCATTTCAATGCATTTATGCAGCACCTTACCTAAGTCGGACAGAGCCTCCTGCAAATCACATCCATAAGGTGTAAAATCATCCATATAAATCTCTACCGCATCATGGACTAACTCGGCAAAGATACACAAGACTTCTCTCTAAAAGTGGCAGGATCATTGCATAGGCAAAAAGGAAGGACCCTATAGGCAAAAGTACCCCAAGGACAAGTGAAGGTGGTCTTATCCTAGTCTCCTGGGCTAATCTGGATTTGATTGTACCCATCGAATCCATCTAGGAAAGAGAAAAAAAATTCTTGCTAGGCCATCTAGCACTTGGTTGATGAAAGGTAGAGGTAAATGGTCCTTCTTTATGGCTTTTTTTAACTCCTTGTAATCGACACAAATCCTCCACTTACCATTTTTCTTTGGAACCAACACGAAAGGAGAGACCCACTCACTATCAGAGATAGGGTATATGAATCTTGCATCTATCAATGTTAGCAATTCTTCTTTGAATATATCTTTAAGAGCTGGATTCATCCTCCTTTGGGATTGTCGAACTGGCTTGCAACCTTCTTTGATATAAATGTAGTGAGTACACATTGAGGGGTGCACTCCCTTCATTTATTTGTAACTCCAAGCAAATGCATCCAAGTGTTCCTTTAGCAGGTTGCACAACTTTTCTTCTTGGTGAACATAAAGAGATGGGTTGATTTTCAAAGCTCTCTTGAGGCCATATTCTATGGTTTTGACATGGATAGGGTTGGAATTGAATAAGCATAGATCAATTTGATGGTTGTTTTGGGTTTCCTTTACTACTTCTTGTAAGGACAATGTATTGGGAGTTTCACTTTAGAGTATGTGTTCAATCAAATCATCTTCATCCTATTGTCTCCCTCCCATGGTTGTTTCTAAGGTATAGAGTTGGGCAGAATAAAATTCATCTTCTTCCTCCTATTCCAGCCACAAAGGTAAGTCATGTTCTAGAGATGAATGAGTAGGAGGGTATAGGAATAACGACTTGGACATATGCCCATTTTTTATGGTCATATTTCTAGCCGTGTAGCTAATGTAGGCATCGACAGTAGCTAACCAGGGCCTCCCAAGGATGAGAGGGTAGCCAGTAAGCTTAGCCTTAGGCTAGAGAACTAGGAAATATGCAAGGTGTTCCCAAGATTCAATGGAGACCATCACATCCTCCATAATCCTCTCAGGGGTCACTGTGGAGTGGTATGCAAGTTTCAGAACTGTTGTGGTCTTTCTCAATGAACCTTGGAGGTTGAACTTGAGCATGGTGTTCTTGATAATCACATTAATGGCATCCCCAAGATCGATCAGAGTGTGTGGCAAAATGGTGCCACTGATGTGCACATCTACTACAAGGTTTCCAGGGTCCAAATACTTCGGACAGATTACCTGCTCCAGCATTAAGTCGGACAACTGTCCAATGACATTAATGATGGGGGAATCTATTCTTCACCTCCCTAGATGCTTGAAGCACTTCTCCTTAATCAACTTGTTGTAAATAGGTACATCTTTAATAACTTGGAGAAGTGAAAGTTTGACATAGGTTTTTCAATTCTCCCATAAGTTCAGTCTCTTCTCGGGTAGGCTGGAGTGGTTGGGTTAATCTCTCAGGAAAGGGTGGTGGATTTACTTTAAGCATGCTTTACTCTCTTTCATCCTAAACCTCCAAAGTTGGAGGTAGAGGTTGGTTTTCCGAGAGTACTCTCCCAGATCTCAGGTCGATTTCCTAAATTTCCACAACATAAGCTAGATAGGATGTCTCTCCACTGTGCCTCTCTATTGTTCAAGTTCGGATTTGGCTGGGCAGGCATCTAGGGTTCTTTAGGTGGAGCAGAGTGTAACAGCTCTAGTTGAGCAGGTGGTGAAGGCAATAAAGTTGGAGCATTTTTGTATGGGGGCCTCCACCCCTGGGGCGGTGCATTCCACTAAGGTTGTGGAAGAGGATATGGTTGAAATGACTAGTTGGTTAGCTGGGAATGATATTAAGGTGCAAAGAACCAAGGAGGAGGTGTATACTAGGAAGGATGAGCAGGGGAGCTCCAAGAAGGTATGGATGTGGTCTGGTTGGGGTTGTAATATGCATGGGATGACCCTTGCATGCCCTACTGGTATGGCCTAGGCCCATGAGGTCTCCTTTGGCTTATGTAGAAGAGTTATTCAGTTATCCCTTCAACTCCTTGATATACAATTTTTAGTCTAGGTAAAGAATGGCACTTGTTTGTGGAGTGGTTTTCTTCATGGACTAAGCATATTTCAATAGAATTCAATGGACATTCATTCCTAGGGTGCCTCCTGGTGCATCCAGGGTAGAAAATGGTCAAGGCTCTCTCCGCTTCCTCCTATTTTCTCTTAATTTTCATAGTGTCCATCTGTAGAGAAAGCATTTGCAACATCTCACTCTTTAAATCCTCCAGCGTGTTTCCAATTTCACCTTTGATGGATGAATTGGAAGAGGATGGACTGACCATAGGTTTACTACCCTTGCCCTTTTTCCTAGCTACCCTAGAATGGTTTCTAAAGGCAGTCTTGATATCCTCATAGGGTAACTGGTAGATGTCCCCTCCTGCTAACAAGTTTACGGTATCCAAAAGATCTTCCCTTACTCCTCTAAGCAGGACTAGATTTAGCGACTGAGGATCAAGTGTACACCTAGCCTTTTGTAGCTAAGTTGGAATATTTCTTCATATCTTCTAGGGATTCATCATTTCCTACGGTCATCCTAAAAAGTTTCCTCTTTAGTGTATTTAGACCTATAGTAGTCTCAATACTTGTTGTTGAAGGCTTGATGCATCTAAGCCCAAGTTGTGATGTTATCCTTGAGAGTGGATGGAAATAGTTTTAACTTCTGATCATCATTGGTGTAGTCATAGGTTCAGCATATGACAGAAAAGTTAAATAAGAAAGTGTCTCGATCTTCTGAGGTTAGGCCATGGAAATGAGGAAGGGTAGAGGGTATTATATTTTTCATCTTAGTATCCCCATTGGTTTCCCTGATGGGGAAGGTACCCTCAACTCTTTCCCTATTTCCTCTATCATTTCTGTTTTCAACTATTGGTTCAGTAGGAATCGGTTCTTATTATTCTTCTTCCCATATAGGTTCTTCAAATATTTTTGGTTTCTCACCTAAGGGTTCCTCCAGTTCATAGCCACCAAAGAAGAGGAAGGTTGGCTGTTTGAAGTAGTGGGGGTATTTGGCAAAAAATTTCCCTAAGGTATTCCTATTCCTACAAGGCATGAAACAATGTTTTTGTTGCATTTTGTATTTTTTTTAAACTTTGAAAATAATTGTAGAATTGAAATTGCAGACTGAATGAAAACTACTAACTAAATGAAAAATTAACTTCTTAATTGAAATCTTACTTGCAAAATGGAAAGGAAAGCAAAGAATGCAGAATGGAAAAGGAAGAAAACTAAATTACTTTTGCATAAATGAAACTACTAGTAGAATATTAGAAACAAGAAATGGAAGAAAGAAAGAAGTAATCACATATTACTCAGACACCTCCTCGGAAATGGCACAAAAAAAGTGATCAGCACCAGTATTGTAGCAAGAATGTTGCAACTCCCAGGGCTACCAGCTTTACTTTATCAACCCGGGCTTTGTACAAACTTGGAGGTGGCAGTGTTGTATACACAAGTAAAAGTGATGGTTCTGCTTTTTTTCACTATTCAGCTGGTGAAATACCACTAGGTTTTTCAAGCCAGACTTCTATGAATTCAGAAGAAGCTTGATTTATTATGAAAGAAAGAGAAATCTACTGTAGGAGAAACCTTGTCTACTGCAATAAGGAAAAGGACTGAAATCCAATTCTTAAAACACACCATTTCATAACTAGCTACTGAGAAACTATGCTTTACAATAATTCCAAGCTAACATGTATGAAACACTATTGTCCTAAGAATGGAAGTTTAAAACATCAAAAATCACTACTGTGCATGCAAAGGGCTGAAATAAATCTACTTTTTTCATTTTATTCTTTCTATGGAAAAACAAGTGTGAAAAATAATCTCTTTTGGTGGTGTGGCTGGTGGCTTAGGAATGTTGGTGGATGGTTGGAAGGTTTGGGAGAACATTAGGTGACCTTTTGTGGCTTCCTAGAGGTTTTCCCTCAATTCGGCCTCAAAACATGCCACTATAGGAAAACCTACAAGATGTCCTAAAACCTATAGGATTCCCTATATTTCTACAAGATACAGCCGAGAGAAAAACGATGGGTGTTGAAGGTGATGGAAGGCTTAGGGAAGGTGGTTAGTGGATGGAATGGAGTGAGAAAATGCCTAGGATCACTCAGAACTCAAAACCAAGGTTGGGAGATGGTTGGATTTTCTCAATATGCTTGAAGAGGTTTCCTTGAAGAATGATGAAATTGGTGAGGGTCTTATTGAAAGTGAGGAATGACCACGGATGGATGAATTAGGAAGGAGGTTCCTTTTTATGAAATATTTTTGTACTTCTGAAACACCTGCATTGTATCAAACAATGATATTTTCCCAAAAATCATGTAAACAAGAAGGATTTCAATGAGCTAGAAAAACAGAGTTTAATGAGCTAGTTGTCTACTTCATGCACGAAGAAAATTTGTAGAATAAGATGAAGTCATTGATGAGATCTAATGTAAGACTAAAGATGGAAGAAATGATGGCTAATTCCTACAGTTGCAAATTGATCAAATGTTGCCTTTGTAGAAATTTTGAATAATTTAACACATATTCAACAGAGATTATCCTGATCATGTACTATTGCGGAAAACATACACAATACATAAGCTCCTCTACGTTGATCATCAATATAGCAGCATCAATAACAATAAAACATCAAGAGCATTCACACATTAACACAGTATGTATCCCGGGGAAAGCATCTCGCTAAAAACCCCAACTATCTGTATATTAATGATTGAGTCATGTAACATTACACAGCATAATACTTCTCACAAGTATCTCCACCTCTGTTACACACAATACAGCTCAGATCTGAATCCATCACTGGCTCAAATCTCCTTTGCTGCTTTCCTGCCTCTGCTGCTCAATACCTGCTCAAGAACTGATGATAATTCCAAGGCAACCATGTCTTTAATTGGTAAAATCACGTGAGAACAAGCTAGAATGTGGGAAAATACGTGGGCAAACTCATTGGCATACTCAATCCCTTGATTTGTGCAAGATCTGATGCACAACTATAGTCACAACTGATAGCAATCTGATTCTCTAACACCTGTCCCTGCTGAACTGACATGCACTGACATGCAACTGAGTTAACTGATGTATTCATTAGTTGTATTATGAGTTAATAACTTGTGAATTAATTAATAACTAATTCACCCAACTCATCTCTAGTCTATTCGCCAGTTAGACTAAGTACAACCAGTTTAACAAAGCTAAACTGAACACAACTCCATCAACTGCACCTCCAGTCCACTAAACTCAACTCACTTGAGTTCTAACTGAAGTCCTGCATGCAAATATTAGTCATCCCATAGGTAACCAAGTATTTCCTTCTGGGATCTGCATGTACCACATCCGTAGCTCATCCTGAAGTGCTTCAAGAGAATAAGACAAAGTTTATAGTCTAAATATTATTATGAGCTAATAATATTTGACTGTTCTATATTTAGATTGAGCAATCACTCCGCTGTGGTGTCACTCCGCTGTGGTCTAAAAATAGAAGTCCATCTATTTTTTCCAACTTGATCAATCATCCATAAACAACAACCTGTAATCCATAGACATGATCCATATGTCTAAAAATAGACATAGTCTAAAAATAGACTTGCGCCAAAAAGCCTGCGGGCCCACTTAGTGAAGGCGACTCTTTTCACTAAGCTCCATCATCTTGTTGCAATCTCAACACTCCCTCTCGACAAGATATGGATTATCAGCAACCCCTATCCTGCCTCGGTGGTACTCGAATTTGCTCCTGGTGAGAGCCTTCGTCAGAATATCAGCATCCTGATCCTCCGTTGGAATGTAAGAAAGTAACATGATCCTCCGCTGCACACAATCTCTGATATGATGGTACCTGATGTCAATGCTGCCATATACTTGGCCTCTTGAGCTCCTTGCCCAATCTGCATCCATGAAGCCACATAGCTTCACCTCATCCAATTCATATCCCAATGTGCCTCTCTTGAGCCTGCACACATGCGACTCCACCAACTGCTGGTAACCAGTGGCATCCACTACCTC
>APFE031500542.1:3333-15199 GCA_000404065.3 Pinus taeda
ACATTCAGCAATACTGAATCTGAGACACACAATCGTATTGTGCTCTTTGCCTTCTGATCCAACTTCTTCCATTCTTCATCGGACACTCCCGTTGGTTTAGTACCTGGATCTACCGCGATCCACTGATATTTATCCACCAACAGATCCTCCATCTTGAGTTTCCAGAACTCAAAACTCTGACCATTAAATTTCTCGATCTCTATCTTTCCACTACTCGCCATCTTCTTTCACCACCAGAATCAATCTCGCAGATCTCCAACTGAATAGGGTCTACCACAGGCCTGAGCGAAACCCTTCAGCAACAAAGGCGTCCCCTTGAAGCCAAAACAACTCTGATACCAAATGTAGCTTTTAACCCTGTACAGAAATTACCTACATACGAATTCTAAAACACAGAAAATAAACAATGCGAGAGCATAACACATAAAACACATATACACATAGATTTTCCCCTGGATCCCAAAATCGGGACTTCTAGCTTCATTTTTCATTATGTTCCTTTCAATGTTACAATACATATTTATACATGATGAAGCATCCAATACCATGGACTGAAAACCATAGGTAGGTTCGCCCAACCTAATATAGGGTCCAAAAAAAAATTTCCCAGGGCACTGCCCTGAACCCCATAGAGGGGGGCTACCTGCCCCCCTCAAACACCCCGCTGCGTAATCGACACAACAAAGGGGGGGCTCCGCCCCCCCTCTAACCCCCAGGTTCACTACGTAGTTTAGTCGTGGAAAGAATATAACACAACCCAACACTACATAGCAATAGGTTCCCTAACCACTCTCCCCTTTATTTCTTATTACCTCGTGCCCTGCAACTACATGGACGCAGCTCACTACAAACCAGTGTACCTTCCCCATGTTCTCAATTGTGATAATGTACCCGTGATTTAGTGGACCAAGGCAAGCCATTATGGCCACCCTTCTTACATGTTTCACCCCATCCAGTGTTTGGCACTCTTCTTGAGTCATTTGCCAACAAGTTGTCTTCATAGGAGAGGTAGAAATGCAATTATAATATTACACCGATGGGTGAGATGACTCTAGGTAGTCTTAATTAGCTAGCAATTCTGCAACAATGTTGTAATCCACCCGCTAGTTTATGATGTAAAAATGTGTACCTTGATATTAAGTTGGTGAGTCGAAGACATTTTTTATGGGCATGCATGCCTATGTACTTATGTTTTGTATATTTTTGCGGCCAACATGTCTAGGCTTATCTGCTGGTTTTGGTTATGTGATCGAAGGGCCAAGATTATAAATACGATGTAGTGGATGTACATACTTTTATAATAAAATAAAATAGGCTGGCTACGGGGCCCACTCCATGGTAAGAGTATAGGGCGCATGCAACTCCATGGTGACACAGGCAACAGTGTTGGATGATGGGTGTTGGTGATGTGGACTCCTGGGGTCCATGTGGTTTTAGTGTGTGCCACATGGCAGAGAGGCCATGCAGTTATGGGATATATATATATATATATATATATATCTATATATACTACAAGCCTAATGAGTGTTATGATTTTTATTATTATGATGTTGATGATGATGGAATTTGATCCTAAGCAACTAGCTAGTGAGCCCTAGGCTTGGGTTTTAAACTATCTACGAGTTGTGTCAGTTCGATACCCTAAAGGGTGCCTCGAGCCCTGGAGTAGCATGACTCTTAGGTTGACACCTTGGTAGCTGGATCCCTGGAACAACGTGACTATTAGGTTGACACCTTAGTCATGGAGGTATGATTATTGTTGCTTTTTCATTGCCTATGGAGTTAAAATTAATGAAACATGCGGTCTATGGCAGGGTGAAATGTGGAGATCCTATAGTCAATTGGTTAATTTAGATAGATAAGTACTCCATCCTATGTTTCGTACTATTTATATGATTTTGTTGTTAAAGCCATAGTTTTGAGGTTTATGTGTAAATGATTATAGAAATTGTAATTGTGTTTTGTATCTTATTGTTATGTGCCATGACTATTTCATGTTATGTGTTTCTTGTGCATTTTTCATGTATTCATAATTTTATGGAGAAAAGCCCCAAATTTGGTACATTCTACGAATCCCCTTATATTCTGCAGTGGATGCATTTGAATCATTGGTTAGTGTGATGTTAATTTACCATTAAGCACCATTTTTGTTGTCCATACTGCAATTACGAGTTCAATGTATAAATTTGGCATTATGAAAGATTAGGGATTTCCGCTTCCGTGAAGAAATTGTGTTTAAAGTATTGTGGTGGTGGTAGTGCTGCCGAGAAGGAAGTTAGGGATGTTACAAAGTGGTAAGAGCCTGCTTACAACACTGGGCTTGATTGGGCCATAATTATTGGCAAAACGAGAGATTACAAGTTGCTTACTAACTATTTGACGAAAGTTAAAATGATGAAAGTGATCAAAATTTGCCCATGCAAGAGCATAAATGCCCAAAAAGGATTCACGGGGTCAAAATATTAGGGATAAGAGTAGAAATTCGAGCTAAAATTTTTCAATTTTAACCTCAAAAGGCTAAGGATATGTGTAAGACAACTTCAGTGTATTTAGGAGAAAAGTCAATATATATATATATATATGCATGTTGATGTTGTTTTATATATAAACAACATTTTCTATAATATAAAAAGGTTTGAGAATATAATGTTTATACCCCACCAAATGCAAATACATAAATTTATATGGTCAAAATTTCGAGCATGATAATTGTATAAAAGAAAATCATATTAGGAATGAATTAAAGTTTGCAATATTGTCAAATGCATTGTGTGATTCCTCCCCTGTCGTGGTATAAGGTTGTATTGTTATAGATATAGAAAGAAGAAATTATTTAACGTCCACGAGGCTAAAGATAGCCTATGGGACAGATTGCTTCTTCATCTGCTTGATGTATTCGGCCCTTTTTCTGTGAAGCTTCAAAATAAATGCTCCCAGCTTCTTGACAAACCCCTCGCTAAATAGATTATCCCAAGAGTTAGCTGCCAACATGTGTGCATAACTTTCCCTATTGTCTTTGAAGGCCTCACATTCTAAAATGAAATGTTTTTCTGTTTCCACTTTTCTGTAAGAACAAAAAATGCATACTCTTTCCTCCCACACTTCCTTTGGCTTTTTCCAACGCGCTGTTTCACAACAGAGTTGACGAGAATTACTCCTTAACTGAGCAATAATAATTTTGGCTCTCCAAGGGATATTGGCCTCTATGTATGCTTTTGGTTGATGACTATGAGTGGGATTAAACACTTCAATATAGTAATTTTTCTTTCTTCCTAGCTCTTTATCTCATGTACCCTTGTGGAACTTTTCCATAACAAAAGCTTTTATCTCTTTGTTGTTTTTGGGACACGCGTTCAAGAAAATACCCCATTTACTAAACCATTTGGTATTTTGTTGCATCCAAGTTTTTTTGTTCTTGCACAATCTATCATTAAAGACAACCTTAGGCAATCTACCCTCTTCCATTTGCTCAATTTTTTTTTAAATACCTTATGCCTCGCACCATAGCAATTGCTTCAATAGGAGCAGTCCCTGTTTCACTTAACAAGATATCATAAGGAACTGCAATTCTAATCTTAAATTTGTTTGTAATCAAATGCTTCTGAATTTTCTCAATTTGCCTCCACTGCATGTCAAATGTACTGTTGGCCCATAGTTCACAACCATAAAGAATCATCCGAATCACTAGAAGCCCAAAAAGAGTTTGAGTGGTTTTCCAGTCCCATAACTCTGCCTCTCTACACCTATTTTGAAAAGCATAAAATTCTTTCCAACCCCCCAAAGTTATTTTCTTTCTACAATCATTCCAGCTTATATTTTTGTTGAAGTCAATTCCGAGGTATTTGTAATCCGCAACTTCTTCCAGAATGTTGCTTTCAAAGTAAAACTTATGCTGGTTATGTTTTATTTTCTTAGAGAAGACGACTACTTTTGTTTTGTTGATATTGACTTGCATCCCCGCACTTCTACAAAAATTCTCAGGTGATAATAAGTGCTTTTGCAAACCAACAGCTAATTTAGCAATCAGAATAAGGTCATCTGCATACAAAGGAAGCCGTATAACAAACTTGCCCAAATAGATACCATAACCCCCTTACGAATTTAACCACTCCTCAAGCTTGTCGATATATAAACAAAAAGGGTAGGAGACAATGGGAAACCTCATTTGACCCCAATATCGCTTCTAAAACTTTCAAAAATGCCTGCTGAAGTTCTAATTTTGACTTTCACCTCTTCATATAGCCTATGCACAACTGCTCTCAAATGTTTAGGAACCCCAAGTCCCTCCATTTTGTGCCAAAGCTTCTCCCTAGGAACTGAGCCAAACACTTTTTTGAAATCAACAAAGCAACAAAAGACTTCTTCCTTTTTCTCCCAAAATTTTTCAATGATGTGCCTTAAAGTTATACAATGATCAACTATGGAATGTTTAGGTCTAAAACTTGCTTGCCCTTTAGCATACTTATCTCTTTCTTATGCCCACTTGCTAATTTTGTTTTCTAGCATGCTTCCAAATAGCTTTACAAACAAAGGTTTTATCATGATGGTCCTATAATTGGAGGGATTATTGACGTCACCACTCTTGAAAAGAGGTATTGCCAAACTAGTTGTGCAATCTGTGGGGAGCCCTTGTTATATGATGTTGTTGAAGATTTTTGTAATGTGAGGTGCAAGAATCTTTGAGTCCCACTTTAGATATTCTGCTTGGAGTTCAGCCAAGTCTATTGTTTTTCCAACACCAAACTTCTTAATACCCATCTCTACCTCTTGTACTATGAATAGTTCAGTATCAGTGTTGACCAAGGGGGGAGGGTCAACCTTGGGAACCTGCTCATAGAGTTGTCTTGCATAGTCAAACCATTTAGAGGTTGTAATATTATTTCCAATTTGTATCTTTTTCGGTTGGAGCTCCTTCCAAAATAATTTGGGATTATTTTTCCCAAGGAAGATTAGTTCTTCGCTCCTTGAAACCATGAAATAAGCCTTTTTCTTGCTTAATAACTGTGTGTAAGATTTGAGCTTTATGTTATCTTTGTTTGAATCTTTCCACATTCTCCTTGCCTTTTTGCATTCCTCGTCAAACCAAGCATTAACCAGAAAGCAATTTGTTTCAAACATCTTAATTTTTGCTTTTTTGCACTTTGCAAGTGTGCATTGAATTAAATGTCTTAATTCATGACTATGAAGGTTGTAAATTGTAATTTTCTCCTTCTCCAAGAGCCTCTCTAATGTCATTTTGAAGGTATTACAATTTTCTGGGTTCAAAAGAATTTTTCCACGTGGGAGATTTTGTTGGACATACTGAATTTTTTACTCTAATTGTTTATTTCCAATCTAAGAGAAACATAAATAAATTGGCTTGTGATCTGATTTCAACTCCCACATTTGATCTCCAATCAAAGCTTCCTCCATTTTCTCACACAAACCATGCAATCAAATTACATAATCTAGCACACTTGCTCCATTCTAAGTATTGCAAGTGAAGTTACCGGACTTTTCCCATCTAGTCAAGCCATTACAAATGACTAAATCAAAGGCCCCACATAGAGTAAGCAATTGTTCACCAAAGAAATTGTAGCCCTTGTCCTCTGAAATTATTTCCCACTGATGATTACTTTCTTCTGTAAGCCAAATAGGGTGACAATCATCTTTACAACAAAGAATGCTAGCTTGCTCACTTGTAGTCCTAGCATTGAAATCGCCTACTATAAGGACTTCACCTAGCTGCAAATATGTTGCAATATCAGTTTTTAACGCTGCAAATGGATCTTTGTGGTCAAGCCCTCTATCTTTGTAGATTTTTGAAACCTGCGGCGCAAAATAACATGCTGCAATTCTGATGTGGTTTTGATTTTATGATATTGTAAACCAAATGAATTGCTTATTTGAGTCTTCTTTTTCTAACTGGATGAGATGACCTTCTTTCTCCCTTACTAAAACTAGGATACCCCCGTGCCCTTTGCCATTCCCTGTTGCCTTGTTCCACACTTCCATCTTCTAGTATCCTTCGAACAGAGGTGTCTTGCACCCTTCATGCTCATGTGTTTCTATGAGGCAAATTATGTCTCTATATTTCACAATAGGCCCTAACCCAGGTCCTCGTCTCCATGGGTAACCTATGCAGTTACAACAAACTAATATTAAGGAAACTTGGGCATTACTTGATTGTTATTTATTTTAACATGCAAGACTCACATTTGAGTCTTTGTCCCTGCTTTCCCGTACTGACCTTGCTTTCTAATTTCATGTTGAAGAGTTTGTTGCCTCTTCTTTATTACCATTTTGCTGCTCTGTTTTGGAAGGAGGTCCAAATCGCGCTATCACAGCTTTGCCTTTATAAATCCATGTTTTTTTTCCTTCATCTCTTGCTGCCCTAACCTTTAAAATTTCCTCCCTTCTTTCCTCTTGTTGTTTTACAGTTAAATATTCTTCTTGGAAAAAAAGAGAACCCCTCAAGAGATGTCTCTTGATTAGAATGATATATTTATCATGCAAGCTAGGCATAATGACTTTTATGGGCCTAGCTCTCTCCCCGTTAAACTGACCCACCTTCCATGCTTGGCATATTTGTCTTTGCCATAGCAACTTGTCTTTCGAGAAGTCTCTTGTAAGGTTAAGAGTACTTTCATTTTTCCCATAGTCTTTCACCCCTTTAATAATTATGTTTGTTTCCTATTTTGTCTTTCCTTGCCTTCATTATCTTGCATGTTGTCAACCTGAATATTTGTTTCTCCTTCCTTATTAACGTAATTACTAATAACTTCAACCCAAGTTTTGGAAACTTTGGTGGAATCTCCTTTCGTTTTTTCTCTTGCGTTCTCTTCATGGTTTTTTATTTGGGCAATCATTTTCCCTTTATCTTGGGATGATTTCACATTCACCACCTCTGTACATTCCACTACATATTTCTATATGTTTTGCACATTCTGTCTTCCCTATCAGGAAAGCTTCTTGTAGCAATGCCACTTGTTCTTTTAAAACTTTATTGCTTTTTTCTAAAGCCTTGTTCTCAGCTGTTATTATATGAATTTTATGATCTCTTTCCCACCATTTAGCTTCTAAAATCTCTAACCTTTGTTTTTCATTTAACAATTATTTCACATAAAGATCAGATGACCAAGTGAGAGGTGTGGATGTGGGACTATATAAGGCAGAATCATCAATGAATTTTCATCTGGACTTCTTGCTGCCACGTGCTTGTAGAGGAGACTTGTTTGAGTGCTTTTTGCGAAGGGCTCGAGTACTTTTCTTTTTAGACCGTTTCTTCCTTTTTTTCTCCCATTTTAGATGGGCTATTTTTCGATTTAAAATGCCCCGATATTGTTTGGCATTGACCCAAACCCACTTCCCAGCTTTGGCGGATGAGACAATTTTCACTTGTTCGAAACCATTTGTCTCCACATGTTCTAAAATTTCTTGTTCATTTGTCATGTCTAAATGCATTTCCTTCTCCTTGCTCGTTACTTGATACTTCTACTACATAAAAGCTTCGTGCTCTCACACTACTCATTGTTCACTGCTCGCTGCTCACACTACTCTGCTCCCACTACTCAGACAGCTGCAGTGAACAAATGAGAACTCATTGCCGTGCTCTTCTTTTTTGAAATTCTACAAAGATATTTGAAATGTGTTTGAACCAGGTCTTACATTGGGCAAACTGGCTCAATTTTTTAGCAAATATTTACTCTCTGTGAAAATGAGCTCTTGTTGCCCCTTTTTCCGTTACAAATGTGAAAAAAATTCCCACTAAATGTCAGCCTTTGCAAAAAGTACACACCTGCATTTATGATAGATGAAAACTAATTTTACCTTGGGGTTGTTCTTGGATATAGTAACAAGTTGTAAAGTTAAAATTTTAGGCCAAAGCCCAATCGTGGCGCCAGCTTTGATCTGGGACCTTCGAATAGAAAATGATGAGAATGATTACGCTATGGAATCAAAGAGGAAGGATCTCTGGTCGTGTTTCTAGAGTAGCAGGAGGAATCAAAATATCTATGCTTCCAAGCGTGAGGGGGCAATAGAAGATTGATGACGTGTAAAGGGTATGTTTCCTTTGTGTCTAGGCTACTAAGCGTGTGAAATCGCCCGCCCAAAGTTCGTCCCGCCACTGATCAATAAAAAAAGAAAAAAAGTTTGGAAATGGTTCTATGGTTGTGGTCAAATGTCACAGTGAAGTTTGGTACGACGTTGCAGAGACCAGCCACGAGGTGAAGTGGGCTTGAATTGGAACCTCGATGAGCATTGCAGATGTTGGGCAAGAATCCCCACCGGGAAAGCCATTGTGCATTGACCTTTTGATCAGTGAGACACGATGGCATCACATGGCATCCAAGAGGGCCACGAGCCATCGCCTTGAAGGTAGGGTGCTAATTTGAACCATTGGCCACGGAGGGTGAGCAAGCCTGACCTGGAATGTGTCATGGAGTTGATCACTTGACGTGGAGGTAACCTAGGCCATGGGGGCGAAACCTTTTCAGCGCTATGGAATCAAGCCAGAATGTGCCGAGAGTATGGAACCTTGATGAAGCAATTGAATTGGGATCTCATCAGGAGGCCCATTAAAGGGTGAGCATGTTGAGATCTTATGATGATGGCAGCCATTGGATGGAGGTGATCTGGGCTGTTGGATCCATCAGAGTGCAGCTTGGCATTAACCTCCTCACAAGTGCAAGATCCCGCGACATCTCGCCCATTCAATCTACTAGTCTTTGTCTGCCAATTAGCTAAGTGAGTGATGGGTGGGGCCAATTATATTATAATATGTTTTATCTAATTCAAAGGTTATAACCTATAAATACATAGGAATTATACAAAGCCTTAGCTCTCACAAATAGTCAACTCTCGGTATAATCCTCATAGATGCTCACAGGCAATATTGGCTTCACTCCAACCTTCCTCTGCCCTCCAAGCTCCTATTTCCTTGTGTTTTTCCTCTGGGATGATTCACCTTCAACCAAGTGGATGATCAAGCCTCCAAAATTGCGCAATCTTCAAGGATGATGCCTTGACTGCATGCATGAGTTTTCTTTATAAGAAAACACATGCAACTGATAGTACACTGTCCTTGACTTTAATCTCAACTAGGTCTTTCTCATAATAGAAATGCATGAGTTTCTGATGAGGGAATCTTCAGTTAACTGGAGTAGCACTAGTTGAGTGCATGCATGCATCAACTGACTATTAACTCACCATTAGTTCCTCAAATTGTTTGGAACTAATTTAACTAGACTTAAATCAATAAATTGAGTTAACTAATTAAAATTCAAGTATAACTCAATCTTATCTCCTTAATTTAAGGGATAACTCTTGCATGACTTCAGAAAGACTTCTAACTTGAATTTCTCCAACTAATTAATTCAAAATTAATTAATTAATTATTTCCAAGTAACTGTTAAGACTAAATTCAATTTTAATTCACAATTTAATTCAAGGACAAATTAAATTGCAATATTCTTGTTTCCATAATTCAACACAACCAAATACAGGGAACAGAGTAAAAAAATAAAAATAGGACTCAACACCTGATTAATGAGCCAAGATCCTATAAGAAAAATAGTAAGTAAAGGAGACTAAAGTTAAAACAAAGCAATCAAAAGGGAGGGTATTTTATTATTATTATTATTATTATTAGCACAGCAACAACAATAGCTAGTTTATTATTGAAACATAATATTTTAATAATGATTATTAGATCAAATAATATTCCCATAACAGCTTAGTTTAAGAAATATGTGGTGTCTGTATATAGATAATAGTATATATATATATAGATATATATATATAATAATAATAATATATATATATATATATATAATATATATATATATATATATAATATATATATATAAATATCTATATATAGGAATCAAGAACTGATTAATGAGTCAAGATCCTATAAAATATAAGAATAAATGAGACTAAAATTAAAACAAAGAAATCAACTGGGAGGGGACAATTTTATTTTATTTTATTTTGTTTTTTACTTTTATTTTTTTTAAGGTAAGGAAACAGATCAAAAGAATATTAACGTTAAATGCAAATACGTATATAAAAAAAAAAATTCATAAATAGAAACATCGAACCCTAAAAAACAAAATAATCTGCAAACAGAAACAAACTAGGAGGACAAGACAGGGACTCAACTTCTTCTAATATTCCAACCATTGTCTCTATTTAATTTACTGGGCCTTTTTTCGATTTCCAAAGCCTCCCTAAATTTTCAATGATGGAAATAACTAACCTTGGAAATGACATGGGTTTCGTCAATGCAAATGTGATGCCTAGATTTTTCAGCATGTTCTGCCAAAGTAGAAGAGTGGGTCTTGCCATGCTTGATGTCAGTTGCATGATCGCAAATCCTTTGATTAATCGAGCGAAATGTCTCACCAATGTAGGGAGTCCCACAAGAGCAAGGAATAACATAAACAACTTTGATATTTTTGGGGTCCACAGGGTCTTTAACAGATCTTAGGGAGCTTCAGATGGTATTTAGAGGCCGAAAGGCTGAAGGAACCTTATGCTTCTTTAGGATCCCCACAACCTTGTCCATAGTTCTTTAGGTAAAAGGGAGATGAACCCAAGAAAAATTATCCTTGGCCATCAAGCGTATTATGGATCCTGATACTGCTAAGTTAATTGATATATGTATTACCTCTACTTTCTTTTCCTTCGATGGGGAATTCTATGAACAAACTTGTGGTGTCACCACGGGCTTTGCCCTCTCCCCTATGGTGGCTAATCTATTCATGGAGGGTTTTGAATCAAAGGCCTTGGCCTCTTCTCGTCTTCCACCTAGGATGTGGAAGAGGTTTGTGGATGACACTTGTGTCATTTGGTCCCATGGCAAGGAAGAGTTGGAACTTTTTTTCCTTTATCTTACTAATGAGTCTAATTCCATAAAGTTCACCATGGAATTTTAAAGTAATAATAGTCTACCCTTCCGTGGCATCCACCTCTCAAAGAATGAAGATGGATATTTTTCTCATCGAGTCTTTTGGAAGAAAACTAACATAGAGAAATATATTCATGCTAATTTTGATCATTTCCTAGCTCAAAATATTGGTGTTCTCAATACTTTAGCGAGTATATGTTTAAGGGTTTCTAATGATAACCATCTCAATGACGAGAAAGAACACCTCTTGAGTGTTTTCTTTAATAATGCGTATAGTAGACACTAATGTACTAAGGCTTTCTTCAAAGTTGAAAAAGGTCCTAAGGCTAAGAAAGAAACCAAGGATCATTTTTCTGGGGTTCATCTCCCTTTTATCCAAGGAACTACATACAAGATTATGAGGATCCTAAAGAAGCATAATATTCCTTCAACCTTTAGGCCTCTATATACCATCTATAGCTCCCTAATATCTGTTAAAGACCCTGTGGACCCTCAAAATATGAAATGTGTTTATGTTATCCCTTGCTCTTGTGGGACCCCTACATTGGTGAGACGTTACTCTATTAATCAAAGGATTTGCGAGCATGTAGCTAACATCAAGCATGGCAAGACTCGTTCCTCTACTTTGGTAGAACATGAAGAAACATCTAGGTGTCACATCTGCATTGAGGAGGCCCATTTCATTGCCAAGGTAGGTCATTTCCATCATCATAAATTCAGAGAGGCCTTGGAAATCGAAAAAAGGCCCAATAATTTAAATAGAGATGATGGTTGGAATATTAATAGAAATTGGGTCCCCGTCCTGTCCTCCTAGTTTGTTTCTATTTGTAGATTATTTTGTTTTTTAGGGTTTGATGTTTCTATTTAGGAATTTTTTGTTTCTATATAGGTATTTTCATTTAATGTTAATATTCTTTTGATTCATTTTCTCACCTTTAAAAATTAAATTAAATTAAAAAAATTAATTAATTAATT
>APFE031500542.1:15219-48645 GCA_000404065.3 Pinus taeda
TCTTTCTCCTCCAAGGCACTAAATAAATTTTTATCACCGGTCATGTGGAATGAGGCTCCACTGTCAAGATACCAGACACAACCCATCATCGATGACACCATGCATGCAATGAGAGTAAAGTCCATTTCGAACTTAGAGGCTAATGCCTCACCTTCCGATCCTTCCAAGGATCCCTTCTTGGACTTCTTCGATGGGCAATTAGTTGCATAATGTCCCATCTCGTGATAATTAAAGCATCTCACTTTAGACATGTCACCCTTCTTCCCTCCATGAGAAGAATCTGATTTGAAATGGGAAGCCTTCCCCTTCCCTTTCCTTATCTTACTTGCTAAGGCCAGATTTTCTTCATCATCATCCTTGGATGAAGAACCATCTCGTGTGCTCCTCCTGATCTCCTCCTGCATAAGATCTGACCACAGTTGTTCCCAATCTAGCAGTTTCTCCCTTCCATTCACAGAGTTCTGGTAGCTATTCCAACTCTTTGGAAGGCCATGGAGAGCAAGGCTCACCATATCTTCCCACACTGCCAAGCTCATCTCTGCAGGTGGTGAGCTTGTTCAGATATGTGGAAATAGTATCTCCCTTCTCCATCTTGATTCTTCGAAGCTTATCCTTGAGCGCCAATTTCATTTGGTCGTTGTTGTTCTGGTAGAGGTCCTTCAGTTTCTTCCACATTGAAAATGGAGTATCCTTCCCATGGAAACTTGAGACAATATGGTCTCGAACTCCCTCAAGGGTGATCCGTCTCGCCTTCGCCACACACTTCTTCCACTCAGCCAACTCTTGTGCATTAGTTGAAGCTAGATTTGGGATTTCTTAATCAATGAATTCCTTCAAGCCATTGTCTTCTAATATATCCTCCATTCTCTCTTTCCATGCTACGTAATTCGAGCTACCTTCCAAGGCATACTCAAGCCATAGAACGCCATTGGCCAACCTTGAAGTATGATATGAAATTGATTTGCACCTACAACCCCGAACTTCAAACTTCGAATTCTCTTCTTAGTATACTATTCACAGCTCTGATACCATGTAAAAAAATTCTGCAAATCCAGCTTTGATACCATGTATAAAATCTGGTGCGAGTTAACTCGATAATGCAATATAAATCAAAGCATAATACTATAACCTACTTCTACTATCATTTTGCGGAATCTTAAAGATCGAGCTAAACAATATAACTAGAAGAAGAAGAATCAATCGCACAATACACATGAAAATACTTTGGGGAAAGCCTCAGCTAAAAAACCCCACTATCTGGATTATCATATAGGTGGAAATACATAGGAATTATACAAAGCCTTAGCTCTCACATCTAGCTAGCTCTCAGTACAATCCTCACAGATGCTCACAGGCAACCTTGGATTCTCTCCAGCGTTCCTCTCTACCCTCCAAGCTCCTGTTTTCTTGCATTGTTCCTCTGGGATGATTCACCTTCAACCAAGTGGAAAACCTCTTTACCAAGTGGATGATCAAGCCTCCAAAACTGCGCAATCTTCAAGGATGATGCCTTGACTACATGCATGAGTTTTCTTTATAAGAAAACACATGCAACTGATAGTACATTGTCCTTGACTTTAACATCAACTGGGTCTTTCTCAGAATAGACATGCATGAGTTTCTGATGATAGAATCTTCAATTAACTGGAGTAGCACTAGTTGAGTGCATGCATGCATCAACTAACTGTTAACTCACCATTAGTTCCTCAAATAGTTTGGAACTAATTTAATTGGAATTAACTCGATAAACTGAGTTAACTAATTACAACTCAAATATAACTCAATCTTATCTCCTTAATTTAAGGGATAACTCTTACATGACTTCATAAAGACTTCTAACATGAATTTCTCCAACTAATTAATTCAAAATGAATTAATTAATTATTTCCAAGTAGTTGTTAAGACTAAATTCGATTTTAACTTACAATTTAATTCAAGGACAAATTAATTTGGAATATTCTTGTTGCCATATTTCAACATATTTCTCATATAAGATGCAGTTTGTTTGTATGCAAATGATGGCAGTGATGGGTTTCACTCCCAAACGATTCATAACCAATGTCCACTAAACGTTGGAGGAGTTCACTCCCAAACAATTCATAACCAATGTCAACTGAACGTTGGAGGAGTAAAGCAATGACTGGCTTTTTTCCAAGGGTTCGGCACTGAAGAGGTTGATGGCGGTGACTGTGATAGCCTGGAGCGACTGAAGAAATGAGATTTGTAGTAGGCAAACTCGTGGTGCCTAAGGGGGTGCGAGGTCTTTGTTCCTGTTCAGAGAGGTTGCTGGCAGCGGCTGTGGCACCCTGGGGCAACTGAAGAAATGAGATTTACAGTAGGAAGACTCGCGGTGCGCGAGGGGGTGCGATGTCTTTGTTGTTGTTCAGATTCGGCCGCAACTCTGTAATTAGATCCCAAGATAAGATTGCAGACCGACATCTTTCACAAATTCAAAATTTAGTCGAGAGGTAGAAGTTTAGTTGAAAGGTGGCAGCAACGCAGTGACATGGTGGCAGTGAGTAGATGAGAGGTGGCAACAAGCCAGTGACACAGTTGTGGTAGCAAGGTAAAGACATAGTGAGCCACATGCACAATCCAGTCACAAAACATTTAATATTGCCTAATTAATGTTACACTGCATCTAGCATTATTTTTATTATGCAATTTTTTTTAACAATATGAATTTTAACACTAAGTTTCCTTGTTATCCGCCTCTGGAAGAGGCTAACTAAGACCTCAGAATTTTTTATTGGCTAATAGAAAACCTTATAGTCGTTTAATTGGCAGAGAAAAAGGTGAACTAAAATATGCAATGAAAACTTTAGATTAAACCATATGAATTTTGTAGACTGGCTCATATTCAGAGGCAAAACGATTATAAGAGTCCCTGCCAGCCCTTTGGGCAGGGACTAATAATATATATTATATTTATATTGCATGGGGTAAAGTTAAAACCATAGGACCATTTGTATTTCTTTTTATGATTCATATATATATCCTGGTAACATGCAAACTATAATTATATTGGTGTGTGTATTATATTGTTAGAATTTTATATATTGTGTATATGTGTAATATTTTGCATCTATGGATTTATTTATATAATGTTCGATACCCATATATGTATATGTATATGTATGTATATATGTATGTATGTATGTATGTATGTATGTACAAGTGCATGGTGGACCTCTCGAAGTGTAGTTATAAGCGTTCCATATGGGAGTAGAGAAGTGAAAGACCCATGTAATGGGTAGGAAACTAACTAGAGCATGCTAGCCAAATTCTTGAAGTATGAGTTTATGCTCAATGGAAATCAAGCAAGCAAGGTGTTAAAGGTAAAAAAAAAATGGATTTTAAATGATTTTTATAACTCAATAATAGTTGATGAACAGAGAGTGAGAAAGACAAAACTTATGAGGGATGTATCTTTGCATTAAAGAGTCAAAATTTAGCGTCTGAGTAGTCAAACAAGAGATAATTTTGAACCAAATGCATCTGGGCAATTAGAAATGACATTTGGTGACAGAAAATCTCCAAAAATTAAGGAGAAAGCTACAAGAATTTTGAGAAGATGAATTAGAGGTCAATTGGAACTTCTAGAGGACATAATTTTTTGCTCAAAAGTCATAATTTTGCAAGTAGGTAGTCTACGAAAAGCTACTAATGAGTGGAATGTGTCAGTAGCTTTAAATTTTTGAATTGGGCAAGAATTTTGCATAATTTCTCTCAAGAATTGTAAAAGTCAATAAGACAACAAAAGTTATGAGAATTGAAGAAACATGAGATATGTTGGACACCAATAGTCCAGAAGAGGGGGTGAGAGTTGTGGATATGAGTGTGGGGGATGTTGGGACATAATCAAATGGTCATGGAATGAGTAATCTTGAAAATCGAGATTTGTAGGAGACTATGAGAAGCCTCAAGATGGAGGTTTTTAGTTTTAAAGTTGATAACACTAGGTTGGTAAAACAAGAACAACAACTGAACACTCATATTTTGCAATCTAAATAGAATTCAATACAAACTAGACCAACAATATGAGTTTATTCAAGCTCAAAAAGTTGAGAAAAAGTTTGATAAATGAGGTGCTAGGAGTTTGAGACAAGTTAAGAGTGATGACCAAAAATATTTGTATGCAGAAAGGAGATCACATAAGAGAGATTATACCACCTCAGCAATTGACAGCAACTCTAGTGTATCACCTGTGAGAAGAGCTGGCAAGAGAAGTTCTCACAGGGGAAACTTATGGGGGGAAGTTGAAAAAGATTAAACCTCCTACTTTTAATGGAAAAGAAAAAAAGGGCGAAGAAGCTAAGCATAGTTATTGGAGATGTGGAGGTATTTGTTGTTGTTCAATTACTCTTGAAATATGGAAACTCGAATTCCTATATACCAGCTGAAGGGAAAGGCTCACCTATAGTGAGAAAATATCAAAGAAGTGAAGCAATTGGATGAAAAAAGGTTGACATGATGAAAATTTAAGGAATACTTTCAAAGGAAGTATTTATTTGAGCATTATTTTGAAAAGAAGATGTAGGAATTTTCTGAACTAAAGTTGGGAAATATGACTATGGAGGAATGTGGTGGGAAATTCATAGAGTTGCTAAGGTAGTCGGTTTTACTAAAGATGAGAAGGTTAAAATTTAGAGATATGTTAGTGGGATAACCTCAGTCTATGCAGATAACCTCAAATTTGATGAGCCCAAAACTTTGGATGTGGCCATGAGGAAGGCTGAGCAATTGTATGAGTAGAACATGAGTAAAACAACTATACAAAGTCATGGGACAGTAAGAAGAAGAGTTTATTGGAGTAGTGAAACAACAACCAACTCCAGTTATCAATGAACCTATGGGAAGTGACTTTTTAGGCAACAAACCCTCGATTCACCCTATCAGATGTGAGGCTTGTCAAGGATATCATAAATTTCAAGACTTCCCTTATAAGGATGGAGGTAAGAAGATGGTGCACAATATACATGCAATTGATATAATGGAGCACGTGGGTAGAGGCATGCCTTAGATTTTTGTTATGTTGGATAATAGGCAAGTTGAACACAAGCATGCATGATAGAGATTGAAGGTATGTTGCACAATCAACCTATTACTGTTTTGATTGATTCAAGAGCCACTCACAGTTATATTGATCTGAAATTAGTTGAGAAATTTAAATTAGAGAAGAGCAAGCATCGGAATGCATGTCTAGTTCAATTAGCTACAGAAGTAAAGAGAAGAGTTACAAAACTAGTGAAAGGATGTCTGATTGTTTTAAATTGATTAAGTACAAAGGTTGATCTTAGTATAATTTCCTCAAGAACATATGATTGCTTGATCAATATGGATTAGCGGGAGAAACATCACGTAATTCTGGATTGTTATAATAAATATTTTACATTTGTTTATGATGAGGGACAACATAGGCAAAACTAGGGAATCCCTAGATCGATGTCTATTCAAGAGATATCAGACTTGCAGTTAAAATAATTTTAGAAAAGGTTTCCAAGTTTTGGCAATTCATTTGGAGGAGCCTAATATGGATTAACAAGCCAAATTGGAGGATTATTCAGTGTTTAAAGAATATGTTGATGCAATTGCTGAAATCCTAAGATTACCTCTGAGGAGAGTTATATATTTCTCAATGGATTTGATGTTTGGAATTCCTCCGGTATCTAAGACACCTTATAGAATTAGCACTCCAGAGCTTAGAGAATTGCAGATGTAATTGCAGAAGTTATTAAATAATGGGGTATATACGACCCAATGTATCTCCATGGGGTACTCTAGTCTTGTTTCTTAAGAAAAAGGATGGAACCCTGCACTTATGCGAGGATTTCCGAAAATTGAATAAAATGATTACTAAGAATAAATATCCATTGCCGAGGATAAATTATCTATTTGATCAACATTGAGAAGCTAAGGTGTTTTCCAATATTAACTAGAGGTTAGGATATCACAAATTATGAATTAAAGAGGAATATATCAGTAGAACACTTTTCTAAACTCGTTTGACATCATGATTTCATGGTGGTGCCTATTGGATTAACCAATGCACCAGGTGTTTTCATGTGTTTAATGAATGGAGTCTTCCGAGAATATTTGGATAAGTTTGCTAAAGGATTTTCTACGATTTCCCACCCCATTAGTTTGTTGCAGAGAAATGGTGTTAAGTTTGAATGGACCTCTGAGTGTGAGGAAGCCTTTCAGTGTTTTAAGACTTTGTTAACAAGTGCTTTAATACTGAAGATAGTATATCCAAATGAGGATTTTCTGGTATGCATCGATGCATTTCGAGAAGGTTTGGGCGAAGTGTTCATGAATAATGGACATGTGGTATGTTATGAGTATAAGAAGTTGAAAGACCATCAGAAAAATTATGTTGCACATGATTTGGAATTAACAACTATCCATCAGAAAAATTATGTTGCACATGATTTGGAATTAACAACTATCATTCATGCTCTTAAGATGTGGCAACATTATCTTATGTGTCGAAAACTTGAATTGTGGATTGATCACTATGGTTTTAGGCACTTGTTTGAGTAGCCAAATTTGAATGCTCGGGAAATCAGATGGCTTGAATTATTAGCTTAATATGATTTTGAGATTAAGCACATTAAAGGAAAGGAGAAAAAAGTAGCATATGCTCTTAGCTAAAGAATGCATTTAATGCATGCTTAAGTAATAAGTATATGAGAAGTGGATATAATATCCAGGGTTAAAGAAGTTGTAAATTTGGGCAAGCAGTATTTGAACATCATGAATAGTTTATGGCAGGAGGAGAAGCAACCAAAGTATTTTGATTACGAGCTTGGAGAAGATGAAGTAATTCTTTATAAAGGTTATATATATGTACCAAATGTGTAGGAGGTGAAAGAGTTGATTTCAAAGAAGATGCATAGGGTGCCTTATGCAGGACACCCAGGATATAAAAAACTATTACAATTGTCGAGAAGCAGTATTTTTGGCCGAGATTAAAGAAGGATGTAGCAAATTATATGGAAAGTTGTTTGTAATGTTAGAGAGTTAAGGCTTGTCACAAGCACCCAATAGACTTGTTGCAGCCCATAACCATTCCTAAGTGAAAGCGGGATGTCATGCCAATGGATTTTATTATTAATTTGCCTAGGACAACTAAATGGCATGATGTGATTATTGTAGTAGTTGATAGTCTTACCAAATCTACACACTTCATACGATTAAAATCGACAAACAAAGCAACTAATATAGATTATATTTTTATGAGAGAGATTGCAAGGCTCCATGGTGGGCCTAGGGTGATATTTTCATATAGTGATTCGGAGTTCAAATCTAATTTTTGGATGGGATTATTTAAAGGTTTGGGTACTAATTTGAATTTTAGTACTGCATTATCACCCTAAGTTCGATGGAAAGACTTAGCATGTTAATAAGGTGATTGAGAATATGTTATGGATGTATGTCATGGATAAACCATATAAATGGGAGGACTACCTACATATAGTAGACTTTGCATATAATAACGGAAATCAAGATTTGTTGAAAATGAGTATGTTTGAAGCATTGTACAGTAGGAGATGCCACACTCCTATGATTTGGAGCAATCCAGTACACGAAGCCATGGTTGGTCCAGAATTGTCGAGCCGTTGACATGGTAAAGGTGCAATGGACCCTGCTCGGTCCCTACGAGGCTACTTGGGAGAAATAATATGTAATGTCAGAAAAAAAGCCTCATATTTTTTACTAATGTATTGTATATACATGTATATATGTGGCACTTAGGACACTGCATAAAATAAGGGGGGAGGAATGTAATACCCCCGCCAGTTTATGATGTAAAAATGTATACCTTGATATTAGGTTGGTGAGCCAGAGACATTTTTTGTGGGCCTACATGCATATGTACTTATGTTTTATATATTTTGGGGCGAGCATGCCGAGGCTTATTTGTTGGTTTTGGTTATTTGGCCGAAGGGCCACGATTATAAATATGATGTACTTGATGTACATACTTTTATAATAAATAAAATAAAATAGGTTGGTTGCAGGGCCCACTCCATATTAAGAGTATGGGGGGCATGCAACGCCACGATAACATGAACAATGATGTTGGGTGATAGGTGTTGGTGATGTGGACACCTAGAGACCATGTGGCTTCAGGGTGTGCCACATGGCAGAGATGTCATTCAATTATAATTATATATATATATATATAATATATAAATATATATAATATATATATATATAATATATATATATAATATATATATATATATATATATATATATACTTTATTCTAGGCTTTACGAGGATTATGATTATTATAATGTTGATGATGATTGGACTTCAGTCATGAGCAACCAGTTGGTCAGCCCTAAGCTTGGGTTTTGGACTAGTTGGGAGTTGTGTCAATTTGTTTCCTAGAAAGTGCCTAGAGTTGTAGAGCGGAATGATTGTTGGGTTGGCACCTTGGCCGTGGAGGTGTAGTTATTATTGGTTTACCGTTGCTTGTGGAGTTGTAGCTTTGACTCGCGGGTGACCCATGGTTGAAATTCATGAACCACATGGTCTATGGCAGAGTGAAACATGGACAACCCATAGCAAGTTGGTTAATTTAGCCATATAAGTATTACATGTTATGTGTCATACTATTTATGTGATTTTGCAATTAAAACCCTAGCTTTGGGGTTTATGTGCAAATGATTATAATGATTATAATTGTACTATGTATCTTATTGTTATGTGTCATGACTATTTAATGTTATGTGTTTCATGTGCATTTTTCATGTATTCATAAATTTATGGATAAAACCCCCGATTTTGGTACTTTGCAAGAATTCCCTTATAATCCGTTGTGCATGCATTTGAATTGATGGTTAGTGTGATGTTAATTTACCATTAAGCACCATTTTTGTTGTGCATATTTCAACTACAAGTTTAATGTATAATTTTGGCATTATAAGAGATTGGGGTTTTCCACTTCTGCAAAGAAATTGTGTGTTTAAAGTATTGTGCTGGTGGTAGCTTTTCCCAGTAGGAGGTTGGGGACATTACAATGTTGCGTGTTCACCTTACTATAACATGCCCCCTTAATCGCCCCAATAAGGAGAGGTGGTTACGCTTACGTGCATTAGGATAGGAATATAGGTGTCCATATGAGGTTCGCTACTTGTTCTAGTAGTGATTATGATCTCTAGCTTTCGAAATATTGTGGATGTAGGCCCTAGCTTGGATCCCATTGGTCATGTTGATAATGATTTATGAGCCCCCTTCCACAAAGAGATTATTATAGCTTTGGTTTTGGGCATATTCCAAACCCATCAGTAGGCCTATAAATTCCCTTGCATTATTAGTGTAAATCCCAATTTTCCCTGAGTAGATGAACACTGGCATTCTTGTATGATTCCTAATTATGCCTCCATGTCCTGTAGGGCCTAAATTTCCCTTAGCCACATCATCAAGGTTAAGTTTTACAAAATGGGTCAAAGGGGGATTCCAACTAGATGGATTAGAGATGATGATAGGAAGAGGGCCATTAGATGAAGCGCCCACAAGAATGGATGGGAATCATTCACAAATAATCATGGACTCAACACCAAAATCCTGTTAATCTTAAGTTTCCCATTTTAAGGCGAGAACCGTTTCTTTAACATTTTTAAAATGGAGTTCCTAGTAGTTTCCATAAACACTGCTCAATTTCTAAAGATCCTCATGTTCCTTTCTTTCCAAATGCCCTAGAGAAGAAAGACAAGGGAAATTTTCTAGACTCAGTTGAGGATGGGGTTGTAAAAATCTCGAATCAACCAGTTGTTGAATGTGTTTTTAAGTCTATCGGGAATATTGTCTGATTTGGAGAGGAAATCCTTGAGCTTATTCTATAGACCCCAGAAAAATGTGCATACATTGAACAAATTATCCAGGGTATAAAGGGAAACAAAAGCACCCGTGGAAATTCATCCTCCAAATGTTGTCCCATGTTAAAAAATTATTTTGTAACAACAACCATAAGAAAATTGACGCTTTAGGCCATAAATATATTTTCCATATTTTAACCCAAACTTCATCAACATGTTGATGATAATATCCAACTTCCAGATGATATGCCTCCCTGGCCGAGAAAGTGCCCTTGGAACTATAACCCCACCTTAACTTATGATCTTGGTGTGAAAATGGGATCCAATATTGTTGCAAGTCATTTCAAAGTTTCATCGGACCTCACCATTTGGTTTAGGATGCCAATTCTCCAAAACTGTGCCATCATTCATATAATGGTTCCATTGCCCATTAATTTATAATTTTGACTTTTCTCTAGCATACCATTTGCCCAAAACCAATGCTTCTAAATCAATTCAATGCCCTCTTTTTCCAAAGTCCAGAGCGACAAACCAGGGGTCGATGTGTTCAATCTTATCAATTCTTGATAAGGGTTGTGGGGGGAATATTTTCATACCCATATGATTTTCCAAATATCCACCCCTCCTTAAAGCCACCACTGCCAAATTTTAGCACCCATCATTGTGGTCATTATAAAATGGTCCTGCAATCCAAGCCCTCCTTTCAATTTTGACTTACAAATACTGTCGTAGGCCACTAAAGGCAATTTCTTCTCTAGTCTTGGGCCTCCCCAGAGGAAGGATCGTTGAATTCTTTATAGTTCCTAAAGAAGGGTCATTGGGGCCATCATAGCATAACATAGTTACACTGGGGGATCTTGCAATGCATCCTTAAGGAGAACTAATCCACCAACCATGTTCAACAATCTAAACATACAACTTGATAATTGTGTTTTAAATTTTGTAAGCAATTCCTCCTAAACACTCCATTTGAGGGAATTATCCAATAGGGGGACTCCTAGGTAATTGGAGGGTAATTCCTAATCTGGACCCCAAGAATTCTTGCTACATTCCTTTATATCATCATCAGAGTATTAAAGAAAAAACATGAGACTTAGTTCTATTTATTTTTATACCTGAAGCCACAGAGAATAGATTTAGGATCTGGTTGAAAGCCCATGCTTCCTGCACCATTAGGATACCAAGTCCCCTTGTGTCATCCAAAAATTGTTGATGAGTGAGAGGCAAGTCTTCATCATAAAGGCGTAGACCTTTTAGCCTACACTTAATGGCGACCAACTTGAAGAGGCATCCTAAACCTTCCACTGCCATAATAAAAAGGAATGGAGAGAACGGGTCTCCCTAACGAATACCCAAAGTGTACTGGAAGGGTGTGGATGGGGAACCATTTACCATGATTGAAAAAGAGACAGAGTAGACGAGGTTATATGCCTAGTTAATCCATTCATTTGCAAATCCAAATGCCCTTGGAGTTTGACATAAAAATTCCTAATTCATTTTATCATAGGCTTTAGACAAATCCAATTTAAGTTTCATACCTGGTTTTTTAGTGATTTTCAAAGAATGAGTGGCCTCATGATCCACCATGATTATGTCTAGAATTTGTCTACCTTCCACAAATTTCAGCTGTTCTAGAGAGATAAGTTTGGGAATGATAAGTTTAAACTTGTTTTTATATAATATTGGTGATAAATTTGTATATTTATTGTTTGAATATTTATGTGGATGGTATCTTGAGCTTTATTGTTCAGAACTAATCCCACAATAGTCATTTATGAATCGACGTTTTGAGTCTATAGCAAGACTCATCATCAGGATAATACTTATAGAGAAGAGCGCAAAGGGAAAGTGATTATTATAGAAGGTAATCATCTTGTACGCATTGGGGTCTTTGAACTTCTCCTTTTTTGGAAGTAAGGTTAAGAATGTGCCATTAAGTGATTTGAGGATAGATGTAACGACCCCGGGTTAAAAATCCATGCAATAAATTTAATAACGGTAAAAAAATAAGGCCAGGGTCATGGAACACATATTCCAAGCTGAATATTGGGCAAAAAATCCAAGTGCGTATTCATTTGGTTTATTATGGCTAAAGGAAATAAGCAAAGGCAATGAAAAAGGCATTAAAAAGGCAAAGAAACATTATTTGGCATTTATTTATGAAAATAATGGAAAATAGGAGAAAAGAAAGGTGAAAGGTAACAGGTTGCATGTGAGGAGGAAATTGAAGGAAAATAATGGAAATTGAAGAAAATAAAGGCCTCATTGGTAAAAAGGCTTATGAGGACCAATTCATAACCTTTTGTCAGTTTAGTTTTGGACCTCTCTTTATTCTCTCTCTCTCATACTCTTGCACACTTGCATTCTTGGAGCACTCTAGCATTGGAGAAAGGAAAACAAAGGAAGGGAAAGAAAGAAAAAGAAAGCAAGGATCAAGCAAGGAAGAGGTTGGATCAAGCAACTTCAACAAGAATACTTGCAAGTAACAGGTTGCATGTATGATTTGCTAGCTAGTCAATGGATGCATGGTACACACATGTATGTATTTGGTTCTCTTGTTGTCATTGGCATGGGTTTTTCCATGTGTGACAGTGGTTTCAGCCTGGCCTTGTCATTTCTGGATAGACATGGTGCGATGGGGTTCTTTTACTTGGTTGAGTTGGATTCTCGGATGAGTTCGAAACTGAGTGGGGTGGTCTCAGGAAAATTCCTAAAGGCCTAGGAATCCCTTAATCGGTAATGGCATGATACATGGTAAAGTCTTAGGGTGGAGACAGGAAAATTCCTCATGGTTTAGGCAAAGAGATCCAGAGGCATCCATGGTTGTTTAAGGTTTAGTGATTCCTTGACTGGTTTATGGCGGGATTGCAGTAAATCCTGGTAGTGTATGTTTATTGTTTGGGCCTAGGAATCCCTTGACTAGTAATGGTGGGATACACGGTAAATCCTAGTTGTATAGATGAGGGTTTTGGGCCTACGAATCCCTTGACTGGTAATGACGAGATACACATTAAAGCTTGAGGAAGCCCTGGTTGGTTTTGTTGTGAGTCTCACATTCATGCTTGGAATATGGCACGGGGGTGATTGGCTAAAAGAAAATTTGGTTCAACCCAATCTATGGTTGGGTGGTACGTGGAAGTCGCTGACTTGGTTGGATTTTGCATATGCTACTAAGATCTCTTTTCCTCTTGTATTTTATGAGTAAATGTACTTGTTATTATGTGGCTCTAATGGTTGTTCTATCATTGATATTTATGTTGGTTATATGTCGGTTATAAGCATGGTTTATGACAGACTTGAGTTATGTCTCTCATCATGTTTTTATTAGTAAATGAATTGTTAATGAATTTATGACCTCATGCATGATAATGCAACTATTATATGCCAGCATCAGACCTTCTTAACGATCTTCAGATAAGTATGAGATCCCTATGTTCAAATGTGTAATTATGACTTGTAGATTACAATTTAGTGATGTGTTTGATGGAATGTTTATCATGGTTCGGCTTGTATAGGTCAATTTATTCTCTAAATATCGTGTGGAAGGATTTGTCTTTGTGTCATTCATTGTTCTGGAAAGTTTCACTAAGTTTTGGGCAGTGGTCTAGAGACTACCCTTGGAAAAGTGCCTTATATATCGTGGTCGCGGGCATAGAACTGGGTGAAAAAGAATGCAATCGCTCCCTTAGAGGCTTGTCCATGTGACTGGAGGGTTATAGTTGAATTCCAACAGTGTTTTTCCAGCGTCTGGGAGTCCAGGGCAATAAAAAAGAGGCTTAACTTAGGGTTTGGGCACCTGGAAGGGTGGTTTAGCGCTTAGGAGTCACAAGGGGGGTTGGTAAGGTTTGGGTTGGGTTGATTCCACTTCCTTAAGGTGATCTAGGAGGTTGAGTCATATCATAGTAACTCCTCATCACATGTTTACCCCGATAGGCCGATAAATTGGGTAAATGTGGGAGGAGGGTGTTACAACAAAATTTGACTGTTGAGGATCTGCACAGCCCTCCAAACCTCTTCCCCAACTATTGTCCATCAAGATTGAAAATTTTTTATGGTAAACGGATTTGGCCTAGGGGCCTTACTATGAGGCATCACCTTGATGGTAGATTCAACTTCCTCATAGGTTATCTCTTGAAGAAGTGTTATGATTTGATCCTTTGTTATAAGCGATGGAATATATGTGGTGACTTGTACAATGGACCCTTGTCTCTCCACTTTAGGCTTCGAAAGGATATTTTGGAAAAATTGAATCAACTCTTAGGATACTTTCTGGTGGGTTTCAAACTTGTGTTCATTATAACACTTCAAGGAGGAGACTATATTATGGTGTTTGTGTTGTAACATATATTTATGGAAAAGGGACATGTTTTCCCCTTCTTTCAGCCATTGAATATGATATTTTAGCCTCCATGGAATTATTTCTTTCTTTTGACGCTCTCCTAGTGCTTGAAGGGTTTCAGACTCTTCCTTAATCAACTCCTTTGAGCACCCATATAGAATGGCTTCTTAATGTATCTCCACCATTTTAAGATCCAACTTCTGCTTTTCCTCCAAAATGTCACACAACTTCCCCTTATTCCATTTCTTAATTTCCATTTTATGTGCTTCAACTTTTTATATAAGGAAAATACGCTTGAGCCCTCAATGTTGTTGATCTCCTTCCACCACATCTAGATGTTTGAGAGAAAACCTGAGTGTCGAAGAAAAAATTTCTCGAATCTAAATAAATAATTGTGAGGCCAAACCTACAGATAAGGATTAAGGCATATTTCCTATGAATATGATCCATGGTTAGGGAGGATGGATGCTTCGATAAATACATCCTAGGCCATGATATATTTCGAGATGAGAAACTGATTTAATCTTGAAGTGATTTGTTACTGCCCTCCTCATCTATTATTCCAAGTGAACACCTCATTGGCAATGTTTATCTCAGTAAGGCCCAGGGCATAAATAGTTTCCTAAAATTAAAGCATGTATGCCTCCAGTCACTAAATTCCTCCCTTCTTCTCGCTTAATGACTTAATTTGATTAAAGGTCCCCCAATAATCCATGGATAGTGGGAAATCAAGTTACACGTCTAAAAAATCGACTTAAGAAACATTGCTTTATTGTACGAGACATTTATACCATACATATTGGAAAGATGAAATATATCCCCTTAAATCAACCACCTAAAACTGCACGGTCAATATGAAAGATGTAGCAAACATGTTGATCACCCTAATTTCTTGATCATCCCACAATATTGCTAATCCGCCTAAATGCCTCTAGGCATATATTACAATTTTTTGGCATTTCCTTCTCCAGTTACTAGTAAGGTTGGCCAAAGCATCCCTTGAGATTTTGATTTGTTGGATCATCATATGGTTGGCTTTTCTTCTGACCACTTATCTTTCAAGAGCCTTTCCTCACCTCTACTGCTCATTCCCCTCATATTCTATGATATAATGTTCATGATTAAGATTTATTAATACCACAACACACCTTCATGATAACCCGAACACGTCCAAAGTTCACCAAATCACCACCCAATTAATATAACATCTATAGATTACTTTTTTGACCCCGTCATTTCTCCTCCTTGTGTGGCTTGCTTGATTCTTTCAATGATTGTTCTTGGAACCCCAATGGCCTAGATCCTGAATTAAACTTAGATGTTATATGCTTATATTTCATATAAGAACTCCCCAAAATGCAAACTTGATGTTATGGTAAAGGGAATGGATACTTACCTTTTCAATCTTTCATGATTTCTAGCAGGTTGAGTGCATCCAAGTCCAAATCCATGTCCTCCACCTAGTTTGTTAATGCTTCGTCCTGGTTAGGCACTACATGGAGAACAATGAGGGGAAATAATGGTTGGGTAGATTAGTCAAGGGGTGGATTATTAAGAGGAACAAGTTTTACCTAGGGTTTTGAGGAAGGATACATTGTAGATTGGGGAGCTATCAAAGCTAAGGAGGGTCCCATGGACTCCTTCATTTCAACATTCATTGATTGATCTGAGGGAGGATTGTCAGTATTATTTAGGGACATGAGCATATCAAAGTGATTTGCATGCATCTCCTTCTTTTCCAATGTGTTCTGGCATGGTGGAGGTTGCTTGGCAGAAAGATGACCCCTCTCTACTACCGTAAACCCATCATTAGATTGAGACAGTGTGATTCTAACGATTCAATTTGTTTAACTAACAAACAATATCATTATAAATACATGTATTCATGACATTTTTTGTACTTGAAAAGAATGTTCTCATAGTCAAGTGTCTACTACCACAACTCAACTTGGAAATAGATATCGATTGATTCTAGAAGGGGCTCCTATATATTCATGTACACACAAATGCAAACATATGAGATTTATCGTTCTTTCTTTATTTCCTTTGATGCTTTGACATAATGCCCTAGGGAATTTCCAATTCCAACTAATGTTTCCTCATCCCACAAATCTCTCTGTAGAAAATACATCCTCATCCACACTGGGGTGGTTGTGAAATATTTCTTATCTGGGTCGAAAATCTTAGTCTAAAATTTAAGATAAACCCCAACTAAATTAAAAAGGTATGGTCCATTCTTAAACATTATCCCGATCTTCTAAGCTAGAAAAAATGATGGTGAAAAAACCCTTGGAACCAAGCTCCAACTTAATTTGACCCTTTGACTTCCATTTGTTTGAATCCAATGGGTTTGGGAATTTTTAGTCAACTATATCCCCAAGAATTTCCTTATAACAGTGTGGCCATGCATGTACTTAATATATTCTTCAATGTGAGTAGATTGAACTTTGAATTTAGGGTCATTAGTTGCCTTTGGCAAGCAACTACATGGTTTTTATTTCTTTCCATTACTAACGCATTGTTGCAAGTCATATTGGTTAGGATTCAAAGTTGCCTTAGAGGAGTTTTGATTTGAAGCCTTATGCTTCTCATTTGCTCTGCCATCTGCTACAATCTTACTATAGGATGGATAACCACTCCCTCTAGTGGAATAAGCCATATGAAGAGCAGTTTAAGAAAAGAAATTTGTCGCAACGTTAGGGTTTGCATAATTTTTTGATGGTGTTTTTGTATTATTTTAATTGTAATCAGTAATAGCATTATATAGTGCATTTTATTTACTTAAGTTAACTATAACATTTAGGTTTTTCTTTTTTTTCTTTTTTCTTTTTTTAAGAGTGGAAATGTAAATAGTATTTAAATATTTTGTAAAAAGTAATTAAAATAATAAGCACAATGTTAATAAGAGTCAAAATAAGTATTTGTAGCATTAAGAGTGCATTGTTAATTGCCTCTTCTATGGGGAAACCTCCAATAAACAAGAGCTCATTTACAATAGTTCTCCAAAAAATTATTTGCAATACTTTAATCTTCTTATAGACTAATTTCTATCCACTAAGAACATTCTAGAGAAGGAACTTTATAGTAAGCATAACCTTATAGCAAGTCCTTTTACCATAGTTGTGTTCACATTACTACAAATCTTATTTATTAAAGATGGTTTTTTTTACATAATAATATATTACTTTACCTACTTAGAGGTTAGGGAGGTTATGGCATTAACATGCCCTCCCACTTAAAGAACATCCTTGTCCTCAAGGATTGAGATGTGGAAATTGATGCAGGATGTTGGTGGGATCCCATGTAGCATCCTCAGGTACATCCTTCCATTGGATTGAAACCTATTGAATTGTGTGTTAATGGAGAAGATGCTCATGATGGTTAAGGATGCCTTATGGCTATAGCCAAATGGGGCCTCCTTCGTCCAATTTCAGTAGACTAGGTTGAACATGGAAATTGGATCTAATCACCCTATTTACGCAAGAGATATGAAAAACTAGATGGATCTCAAAGTGGCTAGGAAGAGCTAATTCTAAGCCACGTACCCAATACACTTGAGGATTGTACAGGGGCATAAATATTTTGAGCCAGCTTTTTTTAATGGTCTGCTTTAAGGGAAATTTTCTTATTTGGTTAGAGACAAAGAAACACTTAATCCCCTTTGGAAAAATGATGTTCAAAGCGATGTTGATCAAACTATTTACCTATTATATTATGTGTCACAGTCAAATTAAGTTTGAGGGTGCATGGGATGTTGGCCCTAACTGTAATAATTTGGTCAACCTCCCGTACCTTGGAGACATTAGGTAAGTATGGTAATATTGATGGATGTTATTGACCATGCATTGCCTCAAAGGGAGTCATGCAAGTAGCACCATGGTAAGTTGTATTGTACCACCATGCAATGAGGGTTAAGCATTGAACCCATTGAGATTGTCATTCAAACGCGGAATACTATAAATAACCTTCCAAGCACTCGCTGACAACTTATATATGACCATCATTTTGGGGATGATGAGAGGTACTAAGGTACAATTTGGTACCCTAAAGTCAAAATAATTCTTGTCAAAAGTTGTTTATGAAGATGTGATGTCAGTCTGTGATAGTTGATTGGGTCATACCATGGAGTCTGGAGATCTTGTCTAGGAAAACTTGAGCCACGGTGGAATCTTTAAATGGTTGTTGGAGAGCACGTAAATGAGCATATTTGGAAATTTTATAAACCGCCATCATGGCAACAAATTTATTTCTATATTTAGGTAAGCCAACAATGAATTCTATAGATATATCTATCCATACAATAGGAGGAATTGGAAGAGGTAGCAGTGTTCCTGGAGTTTTCACTTTTTCTCCCTTGTTTTGTTGGCATAGAATTCATTTAGCCACAAAATTTTGTATATCCTTCTTCATTCCTTCAAATAAAAAGGAATATTTTTTCCCCTCATTTGTTTTATGAAAGTCATTTTGTCATGTTTTGGGCAAGGCATGGGGTTCACAAAGCATAATGGCTATAAATTTGGATTGTGGAATTAAATGGACTTTATAGTGGAGCTCCTCATTTTTCCAATGGTAGCTCGAATATGCTTAAGAACCTTGTTGAATTTAGTGGATTAGGATAGAAATATTTGAAACTTGGATCCATTCATGAGAAATTTCATTCAACCAATCAACTACAAAAAAGGAGAGTGGAAAAAGGGACACTTCCTGTTTATATTTTGTTGAAAGAGTGTTAACTACCACATCCTATTTTCCCTTCTTATAAATGATCTCATAGTCACAACCAAACATTTTTGTGATCCAAGTTTGTTTTATCTACAGAGGAAAACCACTACTCCAAAAAATATTTTAGGATGCAATGATTGATTTTAATTTGGAAATATTGTGGTGGTAAGTAGGGATGCTAGCTCTTCACTGCATGCAAAAGGGCCATCATTTATTTTTCATATGTTTCTCAAGTGTCTTTCTAAAATTTGTTTACTAGTAAAGGCCAACAGTCAACCATCTTGCACGACAAAAACAGCAATGCCTTCCCTTGAGGTGTCACATTTCCAAAAAAAAGTTTAGTGAAGTTGGGAAGAGCTAGTACAAGAGTAGTATACATAAAAAATCATAGTTTGAGAGGTTTCATTAGCTACCCCATTCGCCCTGAAAGCATTTTTCTTAATGAAAGTGGCGAAAAAGGTTGTAATTTTACCATAGATATGGACAAACTTTCTATAATATCTTGTCAATCCAAGGAATCCTCATAAACTTTTAAGAGTCTTAGTATGTAGCCAATCCTTCATACCTTCAATATTCTTAGGGTCTTTTTATACACCATCCTTACTAATAATATGACCATATTTCACTTCTGAGATCTTAAAGAAACATCTATACCTTTTGAGTAAGAGTTGATGATGAAGAAGTAATTGCAAGACCTTATCCACATGGGTAGAATGGGCTCGCCAATTTCTATTGTAAATGAGGATGTCATCAAAAAATACCAAGACAAAATGTCATAAAAAGGGTTGGAAAATGTTGTTCATGATGCTTTGGAAGGTTGGTGGGGAATTTCAAAGGCCAACAAGATCACCAAAAACTCATAATGGCCTTCGTGGGTATGAAAGGTAGTTTTAATAATATTAAGATCCTTCATATCAATATAATGGGAGTTAGAATGAAGATTTAATTTGGTGAAAATCTAGGCTCTTGCATGTTCATCCAAAAGGTCATAAATTACGAGAATAAGAATTTATCCTTGATGGTAATTTTGAAGAGGGCCTTAAAATCAATGCAAATGCACCAAGTGCCTTCTTTTTTTAGTATCATGGCCATTGGGGGTGAATAAGGGCTTATAATACGGCAGATAACACTAATAATTAACAATTCTTGATCAATTTTCTCAATCTCAATCTTTTGGGAAAATAAGTGGTCATAAGGACAAACATTGGGAGGGGTGATAGTGGGTATGAATGCAATGGAATGATCATGGGCACCTTGGTAAGGTGGGAGGTCACGGGGGCTTCAAAAATTGAGTAACATGTTGATAAAATAAGTTTTGGGGCTAGATAAATTGTTTGGGAAAGAGACCCAAAAGCTTGAATTGAATGGAGTTGGATGATGATGGCAAAATGACCCTTTTAGGAGTCCGCTTAGGGTAGCTCAATTGGCAATGGCCGTGGAAATGAAATCTCACTGAACTGGAGTCTTGGGTTCAAATCTTGTGTTATCCCCCCAATCAGGGTGAGAAGTTTGACATGATGAAGATGTAGTCCCACCAAGCTTACAAAAAAAATGACCCTTTGAGGAGTTTTTCCATGTGATGTGAATTGACAATTTCGAGCAAGCTTGTTGTATGGCTTGGAAAGTGTAGTAATTCCCAACCTACTAAGATCTCATGCATGATTCCTTCAAATCAATAGTGATGGGGCTAAGAGTCTGAAACCATCTAGCACCTAGAATAATGTCAAAATCCCCCATGTTAATGGAAAACACATGGGGTTTCAAAGAATAATGCCCAATTTGAAGGCACAAATTTCATGGAACCTCCATTAGTTATTATGATTTTGAAATTGTTGATTGGGTGTATATAACAATGGATCTCTTGTGCACCTCTATAGTTAATAAAATCATGTTTATTACCACTATTTATGATGATTATTACTTTATGATGCTTGATGAAACCAATTAATTTTAGAGTTTGGGGAGCTAAAATATTAGTTAAAGCATATAGAGATATTTATGGTTCCAACTTTGGTTGATCAATAAGAGAAATATAAGCTTTTGGATGAGGTGGGGATTTTGGAGGGGAAGTGTCATCGTCATCTTTTGAAATGTCTTAAAAAATGACCATAAAAATGTTTATATTCCTTACACTTGTGCCTTAGAAAGAATTTTTTGTCGGAGTTGTAACAAAGACCTTTAGGTTGTCAAACTATCGTTTCTACCCTAGTTAACTTGTGGATCGTGAGTGGAGGCAATGGAGGATAGGTATTGGTGCGGCGAGAGCAAGGAATGAATGATTTATTTATTTATTTGAGAATTTACCCCATGTTGTGCGTCTTTAGCTCAATCAGTGGCTTTAAGACAAGTCTTAGGGTGATCCATTAAAACATAAGCACAAATGTCATCCTTGAGACCATGAAGAAATAATTAATGGAAGAAAGTGTTTAGCACACGTTCAATGTAGAAATATAGATGCTCAAAAGCAATGATGTATTCTTCCATTGTACTTGACTGGCACAACTTGGTTAAAAGACTCAAACGATGATTTTTGGTATCAAAATGCTCATAAAGATCTACAACAAATTGGGTCTAGGCAATATAACCATGATGGGAAGTATTTTTCCATTTCCATGATTTCCAACAGTCAATGTCTAAATGGAGGACATCAATATGAATTTTCATTAAATCATTTGTGATTTCACGTAACAAGAAATAATTTTCCATTTGAGTGACTTGTGACAGGGGGGACAAAGCCATCAAATTTTGGCATTCACTTTAGGAAGGTGCAAGTCTTAAGCAAATAATTAAGAGAGAAATACCATGGAGTATGATGAATCAACCATATAGTTTGCTTGGATGGTCAAGGTTTCTGATTTGCAAATGCATCTAGTGTAGCTAGGATGTTATTGAGGTAAGTTTGACAAGTTGGGTATCTATGCTAGCCAATTGGAAACTAACTGATTTAAAGTTTTTTCTCCATATCATTTTTGGGGGTTTTCACGTGGTTGTTCACTTGTGTATATTGCTTTTCTTGGTTGTGGGTTTTCATTTCATGAAAATTCACAAGCAAGAGTGTCATTGAAAGGTAGGGTCAATGATGGGGAGTGGTGGAAGAGGGCAAGTGGGCCCACACAAAAAGACTAATTGGAGAGTTGTATGGAAGTTATTAACATGGCGTTATGGAGTAGGGAAGATATGTAGGTAGTAATAGGGCAAGTAGGTCCACCATAAAATGGCTGATGAAAAAGAGGTAGCACTATAATCAATGTGATACAAGGAGTCTTTTGAGATATCTCCCAAATAAAGGTGTTGTTGGGTCAAGTTTATTTTTTTAACTCTTGCAGAGCTATAACTTGAGATGAATAATATTGTGTTGACAAAATGCCTAAATTTTGAATATTAACAAACATGTAGGAATTTGATAGCCCGAATGTAGTAAACAAGGTTTCCAGGAACTAAAGTTGTAAGGCTTAGGGCTTGAAGGGTCCTACGGACAAGGGTTTACCTTGTGATATAACTCTTGAATATACTAATAGGTTCCAATAGTAGTATTGTGCCCAATATCTCAGGGTTCCAACTAAGGAGGATCAATTATACCCTTAGTTGTACTACTCGATTACTCTAGTATGCAAGAGTATCTTCTCAAGTGTTGTTCTCAATGTCACCATAGTAGTTAAGCAAATGACTAGCTAAATCTAGGTCTAATATCAGGATACCTACATAAATTTTGATATACCTAAGGGTACATGGAAGTGAGATTCCATGTATGGTTGTTTGGTGTGGTACTACTTGAAGGGGTACCATCATGGCTTATAGGGGTTCACAACTAGGTTAAACCATGTGTAGTTCCTACATGCATTCTTTGCCGACCATAATTTTAATTGCTTAATGGAAAATTGTAATGCATCTCTAGCTTGGAATTCCTTTTTTGTTTTAAATTGTGGAAGAATTTAGTGTTATGATGCAACTTGTAATATACCCAATGCAAATACTCATATCATTAGTGCAAATAACATTTAGATATTTCATAAAAGTTAACTGAAATAATGAGCATAATGTTAACATGAGCCAAAATAGTATACCTTTATTATTAAGAGTGCACTATTCACTTGCTTCTCTGACAGTGCAACCTTTGATAGAGGATCTCGATTACAATAATTCTCTAAGACATATTTTACAATGCTTTTATCTCCTTTTATACCAATTTCTATCTGCTAAAAACATTTTAGAGAAAGAACATTCTAGTAGGGGGAATCTTCTAGTGAATCATTTTATAGTAGTTGTGTTCACATTCTTATGAGTTTTATTTATTAATGATTGCCTAGCTTGCGTAAAAATATATTACTTTACCTACTTAGGCTTTAGGGAGGTTAGGACCTGTTGTAACAGTTGCAACCACCCTCCAAAATTTTGCCTAGCTTTGTTTTGGAGCCTCCCTACCAACCTTTCACAACAACATGTCTTGCTTCGTCAAGTACACAAGCTTCAGTGATTTTCTTGCAGAAAGGCAGCTTGTCTATGAGAGCTTGATGCATCCCCCTCATAGACTATTTGTCCAGACTTGGTCCAGTTGCAGGTTGAGCAGCTCCCTCAAGAAATTGCGCAATTCTGGAGGGAAACCAGCCTTCCCTCTAGAAATTGTGCAATTCAGTCTGGCAGCCCATTGGGATCCAGAATTGCACAATTCTACTAGTCAAGCTTCATCGAAAACATTCTGCAATTCCTCCAAGCAGGGCTACTTAGCCTAAGAATTTCGCAGTCCTGGGCAACAGTTAGCTACTCTAGCTGGAAATTGCGCAAATCTCCTAGGCAGCTAGCCCAGCTCCCTTCCAGAAATGCGCATTTTCTCCCAGCAGTTGAGCAACCTCTTACATGTGTAGTTGAGTTGACCAGTTCCCTCCGGGACCGAGCAAAATCGATTTTCATGCATGGGTTGCTTCTCCCAAGGCAGAAGGCAAAGGAATCCCTTGATTTAGGGATCTACTCTTAGCAGCTGGAGGTTGCATGTAAGGATCATTTCGAAAACATCCCACCAAGTGTCGCTCTTCCTAGATTTGTGGCATGTGCGTCACATCTTCAATTTTATCAAAACTCATGAACTGGATGCTGAAAATCTCATTCCTCACATCAACCTTACAGCTCTAACATCCCACATCACATCTAGGAGTCATCGGCACATTCAACTCAATTGTTTTGGGGTAAGCCCACATTCCATGTCTTGTGTTGCATTTCTGGCGCTTTTTGTGTTTCGCTTCATATGAATGTTGTCTGCTTGATTTCATTGAGCGCTTGCCGTCATTTTGATACATTCCAGCTTGTATTTGCATCGTTTCAGTTTTTGTTAACATCTCACTACTGTCACATGCATGAAACTATTTTTCACGAACAGTCATTGATTCGATGACTCGCCTCACCCACATGCATGTTGTTTTGTTTTCTAAATCTATTATTCACCATTTGCGTGCATGATCATTCACTTATGTTTACAATTATTATCGCCATGCATTCACGTTCACATTCACTTTTAGTTGCCCGTCGGAGGGTTTGGGTAGCCTTGGCCTGGACCCCTGCCTCACCAAGACAACATTGCGCAATCCTGAAAGGGAAGGCTTTGTCTTCCTTTCATGAAATGCACATTTATGCCCAGTGACTGTCCTCCAGTCTTATATTGCACAATTCTAAGGGACAATGATTGTTGGCCCAGAAAATTGCGCAATGTAGTCACTGAGCCTGCAACCATTGCTAGCTGAGATTGCGCATTACGTAATTCCAGCAGTCAGGTTGGATTATGCATTGCGCATTCCAGCACTCAGTCAACCTCCTGACAGCCCGAACTGTGCCTTGTGCAGCCTTAGCAGTCAGTCTCCTGAACTCCCGACGGAAATCGCACAACCTTCATGATCAGTCACATAGGTATGTTGCAAGTTAGTTCTCAAGTTCATTTTGGTTTTCAACTAACGGATTTCTTTCCATGAGTGTTGATATGTCTCCAGGTATCACAGGTGTTCATGTGCCTCTCAGCAGCACAGGTACAATGGTTTTGAGGAAAGCAGAGTCGAAGACACCATTCAGAGCACACTTGGGGATGGAGTCGATCAAGTGTCTATGAACTTGCCTACCCATGAAGTCATCAAGTTGTTTGTAGACAAGGACATCAAGATATGATGGTAGCAACATCACAACAAGCAGCATCATGAACAACATTTGAAGGTAGCACACTAGATGTAACGAACACAAGAGAAAGGTTGTTGAAAACACAGAGGCAGAACAAAGTTGCAAGCTCAAGTAAATCTACTTGTGGTGAAAGCAACTTTGGGGACTCAGGCTATGAGGTGACGACGCGACATGAAGATCACGTGAAGGCAGAGAACGGAATAGAGAAGGAGTTGCATGTGCTCAAGCAAAAACTCAAGGAAGAACAAGAGCTGCACAGACAAGAGAATGGGTTGCAGTAGGAACATGTACAGCAAGGGGTGCAACATGCACACACGGATGAAACTGCGCTCGTACAAGTTATAGATTCATCCCAACAGCTAGCACAAAGTAGACATGGTGAGTGGTGTTGTTGATCGCATGCAAGGGAATTCAGTAGCATGCATGTCATTGTGCACATGCATGCGATCTAACCCATTTGGCACACTCACTGACGCAAAGACAAGAAGCAAGTCCAACTAGAGCTGAACATGTAGTTGACAGTTGATGCGCATGACCACCAACACACACTAGAAGATCAACATGGACACTATGCATCTGTGTGTTATCGGTTTGTCCACACCTAAGAAGACCATGCACATGCTAGCAGATGAGTTGGATGGAGGAGCCATACTAATGCACTCGAATGCAACGAAGGCAAGAGTTCGTTTTAACAAGATGTCACCATGGAGTGCATGCACACCATCACGGATGACCAAGCTTGGCATCATCTCACCACCTTCAACCATCACAAGCATGTCAAAGAGTTGGTCTCACCACAATGGTCCAAGTGTCAGTGATGTCTTGCATGGCTTGCTCAAACCGTTTTGTCTCACATCAACACATGTGCATTGTGATGTAACGTCTTGTCAAGTGGAAGTTCAAGTGTCGACAGTTAAATGTAACAGTCATAATGTAGTTGAAGATTCACGAGGATAGATGAACAGTCTTAAAGGGGAATGTCAAGTGTCACCCCACCCTTTGCTATAAATAGTAACTCATAACTCATTGTATAGGCTATTCATCAACCAAGCTTCCAATATGACTATCTTGGAGAGAAATTGGGCAATATTGTAATGGGCCTTGGCTTCTCCACTACGCAGAGCTAGTACATCTCTTTGGAGGAGCAGGCAGTTGTGGTTGTAACGTTCCACTGTCGGAACTAGTGGTTGGACATGGATGTATTGTATGACTGGAACTTACACTTCTTAATATAACAAGAGCTAGCATGTTTCATTCATATGTTGTATTGTATTCGATGCTATCTGGTTTACTTTAAATGATATATGTATATGTTTACTTACACATGCATGTATAGCTATCTGTGTATGTATGTTTGAATCTTTCTGAAATGTGTTGTTGGTTTAACTATCACTTTGGATTGCTAGCTCATTTGCCTTCCATCTCGTGATGCATCTTTACTCGTGTGTTCCCTTCTAAGCTGCATACTATTACAGGTTTCCAAGGGGCGCACTCACCCAACTCTGTGTGTGTCAGAACCGTTCATGCACCTTCCTTATCTTACTGCAGCGGTCACAGCCTTGCCACCAACAGAGTTATCTTACTTGCCTCTGTGTGAAATTGCGGTCAAGGCATTACCGTATGACTCACTGTTGGGACTCCTACACCAAATGGTCTGAGGTCTAATTGGGACTTCTTACCTGGGAGATCCCCTAACATGTTGGCAGGTCTAGCACCGTCAACAAGACCCTAACATTTATTTTCACTACTACAAATTTGGCTCATATCATGGGAGGATATAAATGTTGAAGGCATGTCATGTTATTAGGTAAGTTACAAGGAGTGTGATTGTAGAAACTATTAATTTGTAACAACAAATCCATTAACCATAAAGCCAGTGATGACATTTCATAGTTTTTTCCAAATATAAAAATATTTAGGAGAATTTAAATTGGCAATCGCGAAAGATGGTGTTTTTTTTTTGCCACATTTAACAACCAAAATGCTCTCAAATTTGAGTTGGCAAGGGGCAAAGAGGAGATTTTAAATCCGTTGACACTATTATAAGACACCAAACACAACATATCACATTGTTTATTTATTTGTTTATTATTTCGCTAACACAACATATCACACTATTTATTTGTTTGTTTATAATTCCATGGTTTTAAACCATCTAACACTCATCACACTACTACAAATTTGGTTTGTATTATGACAAGATATAAATGTTGGAGGCATGTCATGTTATTAAGAAAGTACCCAGGGTTGTGATTGTAGAAATTGTTAATTTGTAACTAGCAAACCATTACCTGTAAAGCTAGTGATAACATTTCATAGTTTTTTCCAAACATTACAAATATTTATGGGAATTTAAATTGCCGATAATAAAAGACAATTTTTTTTACCACATTTAACAATCAAAACGCTATCAAATTTAAGTTAACAAAAGGCAAAAAAAAAAAAAAAAAACTCATTAATACTATTATAAAACACCAAACACAACATATCACACAATTTATTTTTTTACTTATCATTCCACTAAACACAATATATCACACTATTTATTTTTTTATCATTTCATTATTCTAAAACACTAAACCCACATCACACCCTTTATTTCTTTATTTATTGTTCACACATCACATCCACACATGGATGATGAAAAAACATACATATTAATCTCATAACTAATCAATCACTATGTGAATAAAACAAAAGAGGAGAGACCAAACAAGTTCCCACACACATATTTTACATTGAGGCTAGTGGAACCAAGATTGGACTAATTTAATAACGTACTCAATAATATCAATGTAGCAGGTTCAAATTTGGGCTATCCCTATATCAATACTAAACAACCTCCAACCGGTGTATTTACAATAATGCAATAGATAAAATATATATATATATTTTTTTTCACTTAAATATGATGATGCAATTTTCTTTTTTTTTTTTCACTTAAATATGATAATACAAAATTGTGGTTTTTTATTTAAATATGATAATACAACATTGTGGTTTTTGCTGTTGTTTAAAATATGTTTTTTAATGTGGAAATCAATTTAAAATCCTATAAAAAATTTAAGATATTCAAATCATGCAAATTAAAAAAAAAAAAATGTTTAATTTTAATACAAATTGAGCGGAACAATTATTTTATCTTTAATTAAAGTAACTGTTAAATTGTACATTACTAAATAAAATAAAACATTTTATTTAACCAATAATAAATATATTTAAATTTGATTTAATATATACACTTTTTTTACAGAAAATATCATAAATTAAATCAATTAATAAATTTCATTCATTATTTTAAAAGTAAGAAAACCTATCATAACTTAAAGTTAATAATGGTAAAATATTTTCAAATTTCAATAATTTAAAATTACTTCTTAATTAGCACATGATACATCTCAGTGTTTTTCTTTTTCTTTTTTGAGGCGCAAAGTACAATACATTAAACCAGGGAGGATTTGATCCTAGAACCGCGGGGACCAAATTCATCACTCACACAGACCATCACCAATCTAGATGACTCTCATGATAAAAATTTGGCTCACATAATAAAAATTAACTAAATTGTTTTATTTTAAATTATTATTATTATTCTTAATTATAAAATATATATATATATATAGAATAAGATTTTTTAACTTTATCATGGAGATTCTTAACTGTGAAAGATCTCCAATTTACAATAAATTTGAAATTACTTCTTAAAAAACTAATTACAACTTAAATTCTTCACAATATCAATATTATTAATTAGTGGAACTATATAAATTAAATATTACCATCATAGATCCATCTTAAGTATTGATCTAAAATGAGCCTATGAGCCTAGAGGGATCAAATTTCTTCATGTACAAACTTTTTTAGAGTGCAAAAATACAATGTGTTATCATTGTTTAAATTGTATTTTTGAATGCTAAATAGAGTATATATAGGACCAAATAAAAATTTTAACCATATAAACGACATAAATTAGTACCGTCAAATAGTTTATTTAAATCTTTTGTTGAAATATTTTTGAAAAGTATAAGATTAAAATTTTAAACATCTAATTAACATATTTTTTTTTACTTCTAATTATTTGCAACATATTTTATCTATTTATTTTTAATTATAGAGAATATTATTTTTCTATTTTGAACATAATTTTTTATTTTAAAGGGACACGTACGTACGTACGCACAAATGTACACATCCCTCATACTGGGCTGTAGAATGAGCCTCTCACTCAATATTTATCAAATAGCATGAGCATCTTAATTAAATGGTTGATCAATACATAGGCCTTGATACATTACATATTGCCAAAAACAAAAACAAAAAACATAAAAATTAACTAAATTATAACTTTGTTTTAAATTAATATTATTATTAATTATAAAAATAATTGACATATAAGATAAACATATATATACATTTAAAAAAATGTGTAATGAGATTTTATAATTACGAAGATTCAACCTCATATTATCATGGAGATTCTTAACTTGTAAATAGACTTTCAATAATCATGAAATATCTTCAATTTTCAATAAATTTAAAATTATTTCTTAAGAAGATAACTACCACTTAATTTGTTCATAAAACAAAATTGTTTGTACAATTCATCATCATTATTCAATTTTCAATAAATTTAAAATGATTTCTTAAAAAGATAACTACCACTTAATTTTTTCATAAAACACCATTGTTTGTACAATTCATCATCATTATCAATTAGCGTAACCATTTAAGCTAAATATCATCATTATCAACTAGTTCAACAATATAAAAATGATCAAAATACTAAACATATGATACATGTCACACGGGCAAGATTTAAAAGATTTATAACAATTTTTTTGTAAATTAAATTATATTATTTCAAAAAAAAACATATTACATCATGTTCATACAAACTTTACATTTTTGATATCAAATAACATAATGATTGATAGGTTTCTCTTTTTTCCCTTTCTTTTTCTTGCATCACTCCAACCTTGCATAACAACTGAAATTGGGATTGTATCCCCATCTCTTTGAGAGAACTTCGTAGCCACGAATAAAGTCTTGCTCATTATCTCTTTCTCTCACAGGTGCCTTTTGGTTGGTAATTGCATGTTGAAAATAACAACAAAAAATGTTAAGAATAACATCAAGAAAAATCCTATTTTAATTTGTCCTTGAATCAAATTAGGAATTAAATTGTAATTATAATTCTCATAGCAACATGTAATAGTTAACTAAGTTAATTGGCTTAGTTGATTGAGTTAATTTGAGTTGGGAGTTTATTTAGAGTCATATAGAGTGGTTCCTAAATTTTAGGGTAAGGGCCCAAGTTGAGTTCTTTTGAGTTGTAATTATTTAATTCAGTTAAACTAGTTCCAACTCATGGAGGAATTAGTGGGAGATCCAATAGTGGAGTGTAACCTGCAGTAGTGGGGTGTAACATGCATTGCTCAAACAGTAAACTGAAGATTTACTCATAATTAACTCATGCATGGAAAATCAGAGAAAGAGCCAATTGAGACTAGCGTTCAGGGACAGTGTACTAGCAGTGGTATAATGGATTGCACAATTATGGATGAGGAATTTCCCAATTAAATATCGGCTAATTCCCTAGGAAACCGCGCAAGGAAATAAGAGCTTGGAAGACAACAAATTAGACTAAGTATTGGTTGGAGCTTGTTTGTGAAGTAGTGAGATAGATTGAGATAGTGCAAAGGTTGCTTGGGCTTGAGCAAAGCATTGTAATCTTCTCATATTTCTTATTATTACAGGGATTTTTAGCTCTGACTTTCCCCAAACAATTATTGTGTTATGTGTGATTGAATTCTTTCTCTTTTATACTTCGTGATTTCATTGATCGTTTATTGTTTTCATTGATGAGTAGAGTAGATTCAAGTCAGTTGTTTTAGCATATTACAATACGCAATTTGAATCTGCAAGGAATTTCTACATCAGACATGATCATAGCTAATGCTCTTTCATTTTCCTTTGTCAAAAGGTTCTCCTCTGTTGAGGGATATGGTTGTGCCATTGAGGGCTGATCTAGAACTAGAGAAGCCGAGTTGTCAGTGGATGTCGTTTTTTGATGAGAATTTCCCTTCTTATGATCTACAAAAGTCTTAGGACTTCTTGTTGCCTTCGAGTCCCACCATCCACTGCTAGTTTTCTTTGGTTCATGGGTGGAGAAAGTCCCTTTAGAGGAGGGACATGAATTTTGAAGATGTCATGGTTGTTAACAATTTCTACACTTTAAAGTTATATTTTCGTAGTCTAGTGGTCGCAAATACTCCTTACCCTTGCACACAAGATTGAATTTGTTTGACAATCCTTCATTGAGGTCCACTTCAACACATGCACACGAAAGTGATGATAACTTTTGCCAATCTTTCATTATCTATTTTAATGAAACAACCAATTGAATCTCCAATATCTTCAAGGATATCTGACCGGATCTAGTGTGGAGAGGTAAGTTTGGGAGTCTTAGCGATACCTGAGTAGCCAAAGATTTCATGGTTATAGGATTAAAATATGGGAACCATAACTGAAACAAAAGGCTAGCTCAGCCCCAAAACTAGAGACCCTAGTCAAAAACCTTATTCCTATCTTCCATATCTTTAAAAATACCCAAAAAGTATCCTCTCAAGCGTAAAAACAAATCTACATTTTGGGATTAGTTATGATCAATCCAATCTCAGAGGGTAGATATCGAGGGCCAGAATAAATTAAATCGAGAAATAATTTCCCACCATCAATAATATGTTGCCTTTGTAAGAATTTACAGGGTAAGTTCCTCAGACAGAACACCAAAAGGACACCGCTCACAAACAGATCACAGATCAATACACCAGTATTTTGACGTGGTTAAAACCCTCAGAGAGGGAAACAGTCCACGGCCTGCGCCAACGTGGCTACTACAGGCAATTTATTAATAAAAGAATGAAAATTTACATAAGCTTCTCTCATGCACGGTTAACCTACAAATGACCCTACATGCGCTTTAAATAGAATTCATGGACCAATCGGGTGTCAAGCCACGGATCAAGTGTCGGTAATACCGAGGAGAGAATGAACCGTCGGATCACTACATATCGTGACCGTCGGATTGTAAGTTACAAAATGTACAACGGTAAAGAAAACACACTTTACCTAACTCTATACCTAACTCTATACTAGACCAAGTTGAACTTAACTATTCCTATGTGTCGGAATATCCTAACATCCCCCCTTAAGAACAACTTGGGATAGGATTGAAGGATTTACAAATATGACACAATAGGAGAAGGAAGGAGGCCCTAGAGCCTATCCCCCCTTAGTGACAACTTCCTGAACTCCAAGCACATATCGAAGTTTAGTGAACTTCGCCTCTGTGAGAGCCTTTGTGAAGATGTCTGCAACCTGATCATCTGTTGAACAATATTGCACTTCAAGAACATGGTCATGAATGAGCTTTCTGATGAAGTGCATGTGAAGTTCAATGTGTTTGCTGCGCTGATGCTGAACTGGATCTTTGCAAAGCTGAAAGGCACTTTGATTATCACACCAAAGTGTAGTCGGATGCTGCTGTTCAAAGCCAAATTCTGATAGGAATCTGACGAAGCCCCAAGGCTTCCTTACTAGCTTCCACGGCCCCACGATACTCTGCTTCTGCTGACGAAAGAGAAATGGCAGCCTGTTTCTTACAAGCCCATGTAATAGGTCCTGAACCAAGAGTGAAGACATAACCGCAGTAGACTTCCGATCATCAGGGTCACCAGCCCAATCAGAATTAGTGAAACCAACTAATAGAGGAGCTGCTTGGGCACTGTAATGAATCCCAAACTGTACTGTACCTCGAACATAACGAAGTATTCTTTTAGCTACTTTCCAATGACTTTCACGGGGGTTTTGCATAAAACGAGCAACAGGCCACACACGACAAAGGAAAGGTCAGGACGACGTATGGGTTAAATACAAGAGTTTTCCTACAAGGTTGCACGGTATAGGTCAGCATCACTTTCAGGAGAGTACAAGAGACTGAAAGTTTGACTCCAGACTGAAAGGGAGAAGGGCTGGCTTACATTCTTCCATGTGAAAATGACGAAGAATATCACAAGCATACTTGGACTGGGAAAGGGAAATACCCTCCTTGGATTGCAAGACTTGAAGACCGAGAAAATAGTGTAAGTGTCCTAAGTCTGTCATTTCAAATTTCTTTTTAAGGCTGGACTTCACATGGTTTATAAGGTTGGGATCAATACCAGTAAGAATAAGATCATCAACATAAAGAACAAGGATGATAAGAGAGTTGCCCACTTTCTTGGTGTAGACAGTATTGTCAGAATAACACCTAGAAAAGCAGATTCTAAAAGAAAGCTATCCATTTTGGCATACCAAGCCCGAGGAGCTTGCTTGAGA